>PVKN010037050.1:0-11314 GCA_004027915.1 Capromys pilorides
CAAGATAGAAAGGTGCTGGATCTATAGTATGCTATAAATTTCCATTATTTGCCATCCTCCTGTACTTGGGCCTTGGCAGGGCCCGGTCCAAGCTGCACATTTTGTTTAGATAGCTCCTCTTCCCTGAAGGGAAACTTCACCAACACTTGAAGCAGATACGATTTGCTGGCCGCGACTGTGTTTGCACCTTAACAGCTGTTTTGCTTTCTTATTTAGAGAGAACAGGGTTGCCACCATCTGTCTTTTGAAAAATGAGTTCTGCTCACAGCAACATGGAACCATAAAAAAAGAAAAAGGGAGGGAGAGAAACTGAAGGATGAAGGCAAATGCTATGATGGAGGGAGGGTCAGCTCCACCGGGAGACAGAAGTAATGATGAAACATTTGCCACTTGGGAGGAAAAAAGGCAGACTTCAAAGTTGGTAAATGGGGCTCAAGTGACAGCCCAAGAGAAAATGCTCTCAAGTCCTCACAAGCAAGTGCCGGTAGAAGCCAAATAACAGATAACCTTAATTTTTAGGTATCCAAGTCTGCTGTGACTAAAGGCTGCCCCAGAATCCTGAGACCACATTGATCAGGGTAGGAATGTTAATTGCAATTTAAAGATGAGCAAAATGCAGTCCCAGGTATCAGTAAGTCATGCTTTGGGGCTAGGATTTCCACTTTCTAGCTTTGCATCACACATCATGGCTGTTTTGCGTCTGTCAAGTGATGAGTGAGTAATAAGGGGAGGGAGACCTGAGAAAACTAGGTGAGAGGATGTGGGCAAAAGTGGATGCAGCGCCTGGAGCCCAGGGTGCTTAAGAACCTCCAGCACTGTCTGTCATCCAAGGAAGACTCAGTTTGCAGAACTCAAGTCCAAGGCTTAATCTGCTTTTAATTATCTTACATCTATTTTATAAAAATCCTTGTGCAGTGTAGTTTACACCACACCAGGGCTAGAGTTTTCAACAGTGTTTGAAAACAGCAGAAGTTCAGTGCTCAAGGATACCACATACATCAGGGGCAAAACAGATCCTGGCCCCAGTGCTCAAGGATACCGCATACAGCAGGGGCAAAACAGATCCTGGCCCATACACTACTCAGGATCCACCTTGAATATCACTCTCCCATCCAATGCAGACCTCAGAACCATCATGGCAAGGATGACAGGACCTGGATGTCATACACTCTCCCTTTATGTGTTGTCCCAGCAGAGACACGCGTCAGCATTGTCACCACCATTGGCTAGAACTCGCCTTACAGTCTCTCCTGCCTCCACCAGGAGTCAGGCAAGTGTGCTAGCCTTCCAGGCAGGAAACTTTAAGAACACACATGGAAAAGAACTCCTGCTATCATGTTTATTGATGGAGAAATGATGACTGGACTATGTCTTTGTCCTTCAAATAGATGTGATGTCTCTCTTAAATGTGTTACTCTGTCCCACAGCCACAATTAAAGCCAAGAACTTGGGCTGGCCAAATAGCTCAGCAGATTAAAGCACCTGCAAGCAGGTGCAGAGGTAGGGGGTTCAATCCCTGGGCTTGCTATGCTGGCCCCGTCCCTAGGGCTTGCTGAGTTGGCAGTTGAGACTGGTTGTGGTGGTGCCTACTGGAAGGCTGTAAACAGGTGGATCACTTTGAGTACGATCTAATAGTGAGGTCCTGAACACCCTGTAGACCCTTCTCTAAAACACAAAAATCAGCCAAGAACTTTAGAATTCCATAGGTTCCTGACCATGGAGCTGTATCTCTGGCTATCTTCCTAAACAAAGAAAAAGCATTGAAAGTGGTAATTAGGAATGGAATAGAGTGGAGTGGCATGGCATGGAATGAAATAGAATAGGGTAGAATACAAACTTCAGTGACTGATTTACTAATTGTCAAAGAAAATTTCAAATATAATCACACTGTCCTGTTTGCCAAAAAGCATTTTTAATAAGAGAAGGTGAATCACAAATGAATGTCTAATGGGCTCGTAAATTAACCAGAAACTCAGAATCATACAGACAGACTTTCATCCAAAATGTGCTGAAAATTAAGCTTATGGGATGGGAAGACTGCCTGAAAACTGCGTGATACAAGTTCCATTTCAGCAACTTTGAAGCCCAGACATTGAACAGCTACGATAATTGAACTCAGGTGTTCCGGATTTACAAAGCGATTCTGGTGCACACCCAGGGCTGGGAAACTTATGTCCAGATCCACTCCAAAGTTCAGGACAGTTTCAGCACTGTAAAGAATTCGCATACTGAGTCCGTGTCCAGCATCAGAGATCTCTTACACAATAACATTCACATCTTCACAATCCACTCGTAAGGGAAGATAATAAAATCTATGTGAAAAACTTTCAATAATTGGCACAGTGCAACTGTTACTAGCATGACACACCCAACATACTGAGGAGAGCAGAACGGGCTATCTGCTGTATCCCAGAAGTCAAAATCATGCTATCTCACATAGGTATGGAAAAGCAAAATACACAAGTTGTGATTTCATGAGGGTTGGAGACGTGTTATGATAAAGCCAGCAAGCCAGCAAACTCAGTTGCTGATTTTTTAGCCGCTCTTTTTCACCCAAGATACAGCTTCCATCACCTCTAAAGACTGAAAATGAAATCCCAAATATATTTTCCCAGCCTTCTCTATGCGTTTTTGTAAAGACCAGTTGAAATGTCAGTGTACACTTCATTTTGCACAGCCTTGACTTCTTGGTCAGACTTGCAGAACATCAGATCATTTCTTTACATTTATTTTGCACACGGCAGTCCCTGTCCTAATAAATGTGCCATGTCGCTCCAACTGTCTTTACCATACTGAGTGAAGACTGTTGTCTACTTGTTCCATGGTCCCCTGACATCTTTTCTTACTTTACAGTGCATCTTAGAGAGTGAATAGACTAGGTAGGATCTTTTTACAACTGTCCTCCCTCCTTTCTGGTTCAAGGAATACAACATCAGCAGAATGTTACAATAAGAGATTACAGCTGGTCTCCTGGACCTTAGTTAGCAGTAATAACACTTT
The DNA here is from genome assembly GCA_004027915.1 of Capromys pilorides. Lineage (NCBI taxonomy): Eukaryota > Metazoa > Chordata > Mammalia > Rodentia > Capromyidae > Capromys > Capromys pilorides. The sequence goes on from PVKN010037050.1 coordinate 3,001, forward strand.
GAATGAAACAATTCTTCTTTTTCATTTTTTAAAATTTAAAACTCTTCAGTGTTTCCACACATGAGCTGATGGGATGAGTGGAGTGAAAGGAGGTGGTATGTGGACCGGAAATGAGGAGTGGACTGCAGGCTAGAGGAAACTGAAGAGCCAGTGTGGGCAGAGGTCATAAACAGAGAGTGTGTGGGGAGGGTGTGTAGATCATTGCTCACTTCAGGCTTGAGATGGGAAACCTGTCATTTGGACTGGCCTCTCAGATAAGCCTGCTTGGGGCCTTCTGTGCCAGAAACCCACAGCTTTCCAGAATATTCTTTCTGGCTCTGGACTACAAAGGAGATATAACCATTATAAATTGTATTGATCTGACTATTTTGAATGTGTAAGTGTGCTTTAAAGACCTAAAATGGCAATGGAACATGGAAATATGAAGGACCTTTTTTACCTATGCTTTGACTTTTATGTTTATTTTAAAAATGTGTTGCTATTCAAGAAATAAGTTACTACAATCTTCCATTAAAAAGTATTTATTTATTTATTTATTTGACACATGGTCTTACTATGCAGCTTGGACTCTTTGTGATCCTCCTGTCTCAGCCTGCCCACCACTGGGATTATAGGTGTGTACTACCATGCCCAGCTCAGAACCCCCAGGATTCTGGGGTTGGCACAGCATGTAGTACCAAGGATCGAACCTGGGTCCTTGTGCTTATCAGGCCAGTGGTTAGAACACAGACCTATCTCCCCAGCCCTGAATGAGGCAATTCTTTGTCTTGGGGACTTTTCTTTCCCTTGCATATGCTGAGGAGCTAGCTCCCCCTATCTCCGCTCATTGGCTTGATGCCTGAATCCTTTCCCTCACAGTTGCAAGAGCCCCAAATGTATCCAGATGAAGCCACGTGTTCTTGATGAGATAGACATAATTGCCTCCATTTGAGAAATATTGGCTTTTTTATTGCATATATAAGAATAATTCTTAGGAGCTGGCAAGATGGTTCAGCGGTCTAAAGCGCCTGCTTAGGAAAGCTTAGGCAACTGCAGGGACTGAAGTTCAATCCCTGGTACCACATGCTGTGCCATCCCCACCCCCAGGGCAGGCTCAGCCAGTCATAAAAAAAGACTTTTTTAAAAAAAAAAAATTGTTATACTGAAGTACCCCACATTGCTATTAATTCCCCTCAAAATAACTCCCTCACCATGAAACACATTCATTGCATTATTTTTGTAGTTCCTTCTGAAGAATTTCTGAAGTCCTTTTCCTTTGTGGGGTGGGATCAAAATGTGAATGTTGCTGCTGTGCAACATCAGATGGGAAGGCAGACTTGCAAGCATGTTCTGGTGCATGCTTGGCCACTTTTATCACTGGTTCTGGCAGTCAGAAATTTCTGCCTCCTCAACCAAGTCCAGACGACCATGAAAGACAAGTATTTTCAACTGTCTCATAGCACTGTGAGTGTCACAACAGTGCAATTGATGACTCCAAGGAAAGAGGTCTTCCAGAACTGCTTATGAAAATAGCAAGACTGGTGGGACACACATGTTTCTAGTATGAGCATGTTTTGAAGAAGCTTAATGGCAATGTGTCTTCTATTGTAATTTATTTTAAATGAGAGATTTATCAAAATTTCTGATCAGATTTTGTACACTATGAACAAACCACTGGATTAAGTTGCAAACATATCTAACCTCCATCAGTTCCTTCAAGGACCCTCTGTGAGTTGGAACTACATAATCCTACTTGTTTAGATAATAAAATCTAATACTTAGAAAACTAACTGCCTTATTCTTAGTTACAAAACCAATCAATAATAGTCAGGTCATGGCTTTTTTTTTTTTTTTTTTTTGCCAAGGATTCTGAAGTCCATGCCTTTAACTGTAATTTGTATATTTTGTGAAGTACCTGTTATCATTTATGTTCATCTAGAGTGAAATTTAGGAGCTGGAGTAGAAACATATAAAGCGTATTTGAAATCTTAGTGGAATCTATCTAGTCTCTAGGAACATTCTCCACATCCTGTTCAGATTCCGTCATGGGCTAAGCTCCCTAGAAATGCATAGCCACCCTGCAGAGAGAGAGACTATGGATGGGATTCTGCCTGGCACCAAAGTTGGAAAACATTAAGCACCCCACCCTCTTCTGATTATTATAATAATACAAGGTTTTAGCTGCTGACCAACATTTAACAACCAATTATCTTTGGGGAAGTAAATTTGAACCTGGAGTAGAAGTCTTGTAGTGGCTGCTGTGAACACATTTTCATGGAATTTTCCTTTTACCTCTAGCCATATGCTTGCAGTGGAAATGACCCTATTTCTACAAAGCACCCCAGGACCCAGATAAATGATCAACTGACACAAGCTGGACTAATTAGAGCCTACAGCTGAAAAGCAGGCATCTGACTGAGAGGGGATGGTAGATCATTCTCTGGCATGGAGAAATGTAATTTTTGTGACTTGGCAGATGCTAGAAGCTAGTCACTACATTGTGGATAAGAAATGCCTAGGGAGGGGAGGCAGAGGGGAGGGACAGAGGAACAGAGGGGTGGAGCAGAGGGAAAAAGGAGCAGTTAGTAGAGTATACTGGTAGTATCTAAACCTTTTGAACAAAAACTGAATGCCCCTCTTGAGGTAATGCAAAATTTCCTTTGGTGTTTGAGCTAGGTTGAGTTTGATTTCTGTGACTTTTAGATAAAACCATCTTTAAACTAGGAGCGGGGAGACGAAGATACTCATGTGCATACTTTTGTAGCATCTTCACCCTGGGTAGGAAGGATCCAAAGAAGGCTTCAGCAGGCCAAGCAGTCTGGGACCCTCAGAGGACAGCCATTCTGACTGCCTGGTGAAGCATGCACATCACTTCCATTGGAAGGGAATGACCACTGTCATATGGTCTAAAATGTAGGCAAGGTCTGTAGTCTGTCCTGGAGATTTTAGATGGCTTGTTATAGCACACTGTCAGTTTCCATGTGTTCTTCCCAATGCCCAAGTTCATATGTTGAAATCTTAGCCCACAATTTGAAGATGTTGGTAGGAGGAACCTTTGGAAAATCATCCCAACCCCTTGATGGGATTGTCACCCATATAAACCGGGTGAAAAAAAGCCCCAATTGTGCACCATCTTTCTCCACATGTACACATCTAGCTCAAACAACAAAGGAAATTTTGCATTTTGAGGTCTGCCACTAACTGTTATGTGACCTCATCTACTGGAACACAGATATTTGATCTCAGATGATTTCCCTTTAAAACAGGGACAGTTTCTTTTATCCTCCAGAGTAATGGAAGAGTAAAGTAAGGAAAGGAACAAAAACACCTACAAATGTTCATGGCATGCAGAGAAGTCAATAAAAGACAGTGACTGTAGAATCACTGTGTTTAGTGCAGACCTGACTTCACTGAAAAGGTCTATGTACTGGAAGTTGGTCCCCCGTACGGTGGTATGGAAGGGAGGGGCACTTTAAGAGGTGGGTCTAGGGGAAGGTGTTAGGCAGTTGATGTACTGCCATGCTTCTCATAGGAACCCTGTTAGTTCCCAGGAGAGCAAGTCTGGCCATTGAATCCCTCAGGCTTCCTGCCTCACCCTGTGACTGCCATCTTCCTTGTACAAGGACACACTTTGGTTCCACTATCGTGCTATGAAGTGACCAGAGGCTCTGACTGGTGGGACTGCATGATCCTGAACTTTTAGCCTTCAAAGCTATGAGCCAAAGAAAGCTTTGTTTTACACAAAGTATCCAACTACAGTTATTTTCTTATAACACCACCCAAAATTAAAACATCTTAATACCATTTTATATTTTTGCTGCTAGGGTTATGAAGCTGTTTCTCATTGGTAGCTCCTAGCCTGAAATTAGCCTGGTATGACTAGCCTAGAACTCACATCTCTTACTTTCTCTAGAAATTTGAATGATCAGTGTAGCTAGCCGAGACTACATGGACCAGATCACCACTTCAAATAAAACAATGTCCAGGACTGAATAAAAGTCATGCCTAGGAATGAAATGTGATAGGAGATGTGTTAAAAGGAAATATGGCACCACTCAAGCTAATATCAAGCAGTGGCAGCCAATCTTTCCCATTCCCATGACTCATGACACTTGCCAGGCCATCCTTACAATGGGCTGACCTGTTACTGCAGGACATGGCAGGAAAGAGCCAGCCTAGACTCAGTCCCCACCTGCTGCTCACAATTCTGGAGACTGGCAAACTACAGATGCTCTTTGCCCTTCATCTTTTTCCTCTGCCAGATGGAAACTAAGACAGCATCTCAACTTCACAGAATCAGTAAAAAAAAAAAAAAATTAATCAAGTTAATTTTGTAAAAGCTTGTGGAATCAAGCCTGGAATAGAGTATAGACTCTATAAACGGACTTCAATTAATAAAAATAAACCCACATTATCCCACAGTTTTTGACTTTTCAACTATACAGACACAGCCTGGATGTCTCCTTTCTTCCATAGACTCTTTCCATCCTAGATAAAAGAATTTGTTTCCAATTAAATAGCTACATCATGTATTGGTCTAAATGTAAACAAGTAAAACATAATAGGGAAGTATAGCTGGAGAAAGGTCATTTCTCCCCTTTCCCAATGCCCTGCTCCATCTCACAGTGATGGGAAGATACTATGTTCACTCTATCTTTTGCGCTGAAAAGAAGATTCAGACACCCAGCGGCCACAGCCCTGCCAGTCCCATCTACATTTCTGCACTGATCACAGCTTCCTGCCAGCAAGCTGTGAGAATCTTAGTGGAACCTGTCCCCTTCTCCAAGTGTTCCCACCTGCAAATGCATGCAGTAGAGGCTGTCTTACCTGTGTGTTTGCTAACATAAATACTTACAGGGGGCAAGTAATGAGAAAGTGGACTTAGTGCTCCCAAGATAAAGTCTTCCTTCCTGGTCTCTAGAAGTCCATGAAAAGAAGTTCTCTCTCAATCCTAGAGAATTTTCTCTTTAGTCCTGGTTTATCAGTGGATTTGTGCTGCAGGACTTAATAATGACACATGTGTGTATGAGCTCCTCATAGTATCCACAGCTTATTAAACCTTGACTCTCCTGGAATGATCATGTGCTTTTCAGCAAAGAATAAAGTTGATACCCTTAGGCAAACTGTTACAGAAGTTAACTAAATTTGAATTCTCCCAGGCGTTCTTGACTGCATTCTTTTCCTTCCTTAAGAGTTCTCTGAGCTTATATCAGGTCTAATTGATTTTTAGCACAGAAAGCCTTACCTCCCAATATAGCACTGGGTCCTTTCCCCCTTGCAGCCAATGGCAAAATATCCATTTATAAATTGTTAAACATGTTCACAGCTAAACGACACCAAAATAGCCTAGAAATATTTTAATATTCATAGTTTGCTTTGATTAAAATACAAACTTTTCGCATTAGCTGTAGGATTATTTTTCATAATGCAGGCAGGTTACAGAGCTGAGTGCCACTTAATTTAGTGTTTAATCAGGAGAACTACTGTGGCATCAGGCTGATTAGGTTGGCTCAACTGCTGCCTGCTCAATTTTTCCCCATAATTGCGGGATATTCTTTATGGTGACAAGTGCCCAGACGGTAGAATTCCAATATGCTATACATCAGTTTCTCCATTATTGGATTAGCTGGATGTGGCATCGTTACTGCTGCGCTCTCATTCCTATCATTGATCGCATCGTCCCTTCTATTTCACAATTAATGCAAGTCTGCTGGACTGATCAATCTTCTTACGCGCTCGGGCCACAGTCGATATATTCTTATGGCTGTGCGTTAGTGATCTGTGGGGCTTCTCATGAGGCCTGTGGATTTGTCACTGCGGCAAGAGATTTTCTCATTTGAAGATGGTTCTGATCGCATCAGGTGCCTGATACAGAATCTTCAAATTACACATGTATGGATTTAAAAAAAGAAAGAAAGAAAGAAAAAACAATAACATTTTACAGCCACAGCCGGTCAATTCTTCAATTATTACTCTGTTAAATAACTGAGTATTAATTTTTAAAATTTTTATGATGTCTACTCAAGACTCAGCAAAACCATCTTGCCAAAAATAGCATGCACAAGGCAAGGAGGATGAAGATGGTGCTGGAATACAAAATGTCTGTGGTAACAAGATTTTTCCATGTGGATTTTTGATCTATTATTCTTAAAATATATCTTTATGTGAGACAAGATGACAGTGTGGCTCAAAAGTAGGATACAAGTTTGTCATTAACTAAAGATCTCCAATACTAAGTTAAGTGACAAACAGAAAAGCCTAGGGCTCTTTTGATTATTTTTTTAGCATTCCTTTGATTCACTCAATTTCTTAGACTTCTCTGAGCACTGAAGTTATCAGGAGACTCTGGCCAATAACTTGTGAAGACTGCAGGGAATTCTTCCCATGCTTTCTGATTCTCGAAAGTCTCTGTGTAGGCTGCTGAAAATCCCAAACCTGTCAGCTTCCAAGGACCTGCATTATGGGGAGGTAGGTGGGATTATCCCACCAATGCAGTCAAAATGTTGACACCAGACATAGATGCAGAGTCACACCAAAGAGAAAAATTTCCAATCAAGAAAGAAGGATTTTGAACAGGCCAAATAGCTCAATGGCTTAAAGCACCTGCAAGCAGGTGCATGGGCCCAGGGATTGAATGACCATGCCAACCTCACCCCAGGGTGCACTGAGAGGGGAGTTGAGACTGGGAATGGTGGCCAACCCCTGCAATCCCAATTATTGGAAGACTATAAATAGGTCTGGTCTAGTAGTGAGAACCTGAACACCCTGTAGACTCTTCCCTAAAGAATACAAAGGGGGGGCGGTGCTTAAAAGATTGCATACATCAGAAGACAGCTTGGAGAGCAGTTTATATGTGTAGTTGGCAAATGAATGCTTCCTCCAAGTGCACCCATGCACTGATCCACAGAACTCATCCATGTCATGTGTAGCATGACAAACTGGACCTTGTAGATAGATGTCTTAAGATTGGGCTTCTAAAAACAAGATTAGTTTATATTTTTGCAAAGGCTCCCATCTAATCATCAAATAGAGAACTTTCTCCATCAGAGTCCAGAGAAATGTAGGGCAAGAGAAAGTTTATGAGTTTTTAAGTGTGAGCAGGGCTTGGACCACTGTGGGTTTGGAGATGCAAGGAGCCACGTCAAGAAGGGACCAAAGAGCCTTCCAGAGTGTAAAGTAGCACCAACTTAGCAATTATCTTGTAAGAAAGTGGTCTTCAGTCCTATATCTGTAAGGAATTAAGTTCTGTTAAAAACGCAAAGAGCTTAGAAGCAGGCCCTTCCAGAATGTTCTGATCAAAGTTCATACAGAAGACTCCTAACTTCAGCTTTGTGAAGAGCTCAGAATTCAGAAACTCACTGGGTCAACCAAACTCGTGACCCATAAAACTGTAAAATAAAAAGTATGTATTACTTGACTGTGAAATATGCAGTAGTTTTTATGGCAGTAATAGAATACTAATAGACTATGGAAGCTTACAGAGACAGGGGATCCATGCAGGGAGGCATATGAAATAGCCAACACTCAGAGACAGAATGCCCAGGTCAAGAGGTAGGTCTACTGCCCATTAGCTGCATGCTCTTAGAGAAAAGTAGGGATTGAGGTGATGTTTAATTAGGGTTAAAATAAAGACCCAGTCCCTTTATAAAGGGCCAAAAAAGAAGCCCCTGAGCAGCTATGTGCAGTAGGCATTTTCCAAGCAGCTTTGTGGTTTGAACATGACGGTTTGTGATTTTGACAGGTGCTCTGCCCAGGCAACACTGCTTCCACTGATTTATTATACCAGGTTCTATTGTGGTATATATTTCAAATATTTTATAATTACAATTTTTAAAGCTACTATTAAAAAAAGTAGAGAAAGAGTTTAAGTGTCATCAATCTGGCCCACTGATGAATCTGAGTTGCAAACTTAGCTCCAGTGTTTGTGGGAATCTTCAAGGACACACAAGAGCAATTAGACACCACAGTTGTTATGGCCATTGCAACTCCACTATTAGCCTACAAAATCAAGCCCCTAGAAGCAAGCGCAATATCCAGTCAATCAGAATCAGCCCCTCAGCAGTGTGGAGTCGAGGTCCCTACCCCATAAAACAGAATGATTGCCCCAGATTTAGGGATGGTCCATATCTGTTCCCCTACTCTTCAGAGTGGTTTTGTACTGGTTCTTTATGTGAATAGAAAGCCCTGTCACTTGGTGCTGATCTTTTTTCTCAGAAGAATCCCTCAGAGAGAGAGCGTTAGACCTCTGAACCTCTGGATATAACAGAAGCAGCCTAACTTAAGTGTCCTTTTATGTATTAAGATGAATGAGACTGACTATTGTCTGGGCTTACTT
>PVKN010037051.1:0-11316 GCA_004027915.1 Capromys pilorides
CCCCCCCCCCCAAACATTCTTAATAGACACTTGAACACATTCCTCTGGGAAGCAGGAACAAGTTTCCCCTCCAAGTCAATATAGGGATGCTAGAGCAGGCAACGTAGAGGGCTGGGTCTGGATTTCCTGTATTTCCACAAACTGGCCCTGTCCCCTCCCTCCCTCTGGCCCTTCCCACCTCTTATCACTTCATCTAGATTGGCAGCAAACATGCGCTTTGTAGAAACTTGTCCTTAGATAAAGCTTAAACCAAGTGAGCAGAGAGGCTGGCCAGGCAGGGGCCTAGGGGCAAGGGAGGAAGCCAATCTCCCTACCACTGAATCTAGGTCAGGCCCAAGGAAAGGCTGAGGAAAGCAGGAGCACATTCAGACACCTAGAAGCACCCCCAGTGCCCCATTAGATCCCTGTACCCTCGTCAGGATGCACATGGCTTCCTTTAAAAGCTGAATGAGATTGTGCCTTGGCCCTTGGCCCTCGAGTCAGTTCCAATCTCTATCAATTGCCCCCCCCCCCTTTAATATTATGGCCGGCTCAGCCTACCCTGGGGGTGGGGCTGGCTCAGCACATGGTGCCTGGCATCGAACCATGGTCCCTGCAGTTGACTAAGTTCTCTGAGCAATTGTACCTCAATGTTCTTAGACAATGTTCTTAGGGTCACTCAGACCCTTTCCCCTTAAGATCACAGCATCTCCCTGTACTGAGTGAGTACAACTGTCAGGTGCTGCGGCACACACTGTAGTCGCAGCTACTCAGGAGCCTGAAGCAGGGAGACTGCAAGTTCGAGGCAACTTAGGGAGACCTTGTCTCAAAGTGAAATTTTAAAAGGGCTCGGGATATAGCTCAGTGGTAGTGTTGATCCCTGGTACCACAGAAATAAGTAAGCAAGTAAGCAACAAAATGGGTACACGTAAGTGCTTGCCTTACGTGCAAGGGTCCAATCCCTGGTTCCGAAAAAAATAAAAAAGGGGGGGGGGGGTTCACGATGATGATTGGACAAGGCAAGCTCAAGTGCTAGTCCTTCCTAGAGCTCTACAGACAGCACAAGTAGAACTTCTAGTCCCTGGCTTCAGGGTCACAGATTAGGGGGGTCCAAGGCCTTCATTCTGCCCAGTTGTTTAAAAATCAAACCCTAAGGGGTTGGGGAGATAGCTCCATGGCATAAGTGCCTGCCTGGCAAGTGCAAGGGCATGAGTTCGAACCTCAGTCTCACCAAAAAAAAAAAAAAAAAAAAAATCAAACCCTAACAGTACAGGAAGGCAGCAAAGTCCCAAGACGAGGAACGCAGGCTTGATTTCATGCCCTGCCAACCATGCAGCACAGGGCCTGGGCACTCAGCACTCAGCATGAACATTCAGCTAGTACTGGGTTGTCCAAGGCAGGTTCAGCTGTGTGTGTAGTTGGCGCCAGGCTCTCCCTCTGACCTTCCCCCAGCACTGAGGCAACAGGCTGCAAGAGACGTTCTGGGAGCGGCTTCCTCCTGGCCAGTCCCAATGGTCCTGTGCCCCAGGCCTTCTGGTGAGCCCTCTCGGTTTCTTGGCCTGAGGAGGCTGAAGGGCAGGAATGTTCCAGCCTCAGCTTTCTCAGTCAAAGGATGGTGACCTCATCTTGTGACCCATCCTCATTTAGGGGATGGTCTGGACTGAAGGAGGAAAAGGAGAAGGAATGCCAGGCTGGTCAGCAGTGAGTCTTGTGTCTACACACCTGCCCTTACCCTGTAGGAGACTGCTGCCTTCACTGGGCCTCATCCCCTGCTGGGAGTGAGGAACTAGGGGAGGCCACCCACCCGCCACCTCTGTCACGGAAGGGGCATTCCGGAGTCATTTGGAATTAAGTAAGTCCAGATCCCAGCATGTAGGGCTGGCTGCAGAGCCCTCATTGGGGCCCCCTCCCCCAGGACTGGGGCTACACAGACACATGGAGGGAATCTGTGCAGCAGATGCGGGCCTGGGAGGCAGCCAGAAACCTCACAAGACCAGATCCTGCCATAGTCAGCTCTGTCAGGAGCCACCAGGGTCTCCTGGAGCCCAAGGTCCACCTCGGCCTAGGGATCTGTCACAACTCTGGGAGCTTACAGTTGGATCTTCACCATCTTGAAAATTAAAGCAGTCTGCCCTGGGTCTCTGATGCTGCAGTTTACAATGAGATACTGCCCTCAGTTCCAAGTAAGTGTCAGGGGCCCCAAGATGAACAGCAGCTCACAGTTCACTATCCATGTACAGAAGGAACAGGGCTGAGTTTGCCCTGCCCTCTAATACCTCACACAGTCATTCACTTGACCCTCAAATGATACAGGATCTCCAAACGACAAAGCGGAAATACATGTTACTCTCAACCTGCTAGATGTCAGATATGCCAGGTTTGTGTTCCCTAAAACTGAAGAGAGAATTTTAAGGAGCAAGGAAGCTCAAGAGTAGAAGATTTAAAAGCAAAACAAAACAACACAAAAGAAAAGAGTAGGAAATGTTATTGAGAGAGAGACAGCTCCTAAGTGAGACAGAAGGGGCCCAGGTGGGATACCAATGAGCCTACTTCTCAAAGAAAGTTGTATAGAGCAAAATCATGTAGTGGGTCCAACAATGAACTAAACTATGGTCAACCAATAGGATGACAAGTATAGCTCCTTAGATAATGTTGATCCAATGGGGAAGCAAGTCACGTAGCAAGTGTGCATGGAAAGAACAAGGAGCTTGTTTGGTAGCGATAGCCAGGCAGTCCCACTGGGGTAACTGATGTCTATCTGCACTTTATTGGACCAGGCAGTACCAGTTATAGCACACTGCTTATCCCTTGGGGAGGTATGCAGCTCTGGTCATTCCGTCTTTATCCTGAGGCCTGCTCTTCAAAAGATGTACCTCCAGCCATAGTTTTAATGTATGCTCATTTCCTGCACTGACTCCCTCAAGGGCCCAGCCCTGTCTGACTGCCTCTAACATTTCTACCTAACTCAGCTGTCTACAATACTGAGAAGCAACACAAGAGAAAATGTAGGTATGAAAATAAACAAGTTGTAAAGCACGTTAGGAGAGAAAGAGGGGAGGCAGGGAGAGACGGAGAGTGCTGTGGTGCTGGGGATTCGGAGAGGCTCAGTGAGACTGCTGTATTGTGTAAAGGCCTATGGCAGTGAGGGGGAGTCACACAGGTGTTTGTGGGAAAGATGTACAGACCGGAGGGGTGGGATACCAGCCACTGTAGGGGCACTGAGGCTGGAATGTGCCTGATGCGGGAGGGAGAGCAAGAGAGCTTAACCAAGAGAATGCAGTGAGAGAAGGGGAGATGTTGCGAGACCGGTGGCTACTCTCAGGTCTTGGCTTTGACATTCACCAAAGTGGGAACCACGGGGAGCGTTGGACAAGAGAGGCGACCTGCCTTCCATTTTACCAGAGTCCCTCTGCATCCTGCTGCCTAGGTTATAGGAGGTAACAGCAGGAAGTGGGGAACCAGGGTGTGGGCTCCTGTACTTGCTGGTCATAGAGGTGGAGGCCACTTATGCAGTGGCTACAGAGCAAGTGGTCAGGAAGGTAAGAAGTGGTTACCCAACATTCTGTATATGGTGATACCTGAAGGTTTTGCCAATGGTTTGGGTGTGGCTATGAGAATACAGGCTGGCTCTGAGGCATTTTTGGTCAGAATAGGCCCCAGTGAGCCAGGCAAAGCCAGGATGGCTGGTGTGGTCTCCTACACTGGTTCACTACTCAACCATTATAGATAAGACCTCCACCATGGAGGTGAGGAACCTGAAGTTCCCACCCCAACTCTTTTTTTTTTTTTTTTTTTTGTCTTTTTTTTTTGAGACAGGGTCTCCTTGTGTAGTTCAGGTTGGCCTTGAGCTCACTTTTGTAGCCCAGGCTGGTCTCGAACTCACTCCGATCCTCCTGCCTCAGCTTCCCAAGTGCTGGGATTACAGACGTGCGCCACCACGCCCGGCTTCCTACCCCAACTCTTACTTTGGCCAAATAGGGATTAAGCCTGGGACCTGGCCTTCCTGGAAGGAACTGGGCAGGCTCAAGGGAAAGGAGGAAGGCTATCTGGGCTCTTAAGTGCTTACCTGGCAAACGCAAGGACCTGAGTTCAATCTCTAGTTCCACCAAAAAAAAAAACAAAAACAAAAACAAAAAAAAACAAAAACAAAAACAGGGTGTGCTCAGGTTGGTCAGGGGTAAACTTTAAAGACATACGAACTTAAGCCCACTCAACTCTGCTTCCCATACCTGCAGAGTCAAAGGAAGCTCCTGCCTCAGCCGTGAGGACTGGCTTCTTGGGGAAATTATGCCTCTGTCCAGAGGCCCGAAGGACCTGGAAGAAAACAGGAAAGACATTTGAGGTACAAGGGAAGAGCGTATGCAAAGACTCAGAGGTGAGAGAGAATCAAGACCTCCTGCAATAGGCTTGGGATAACTTCAGGGCCCGAGTGGGGAAAAGACAACGAAGCAGTCCTAGAAAGAGAAAGCATTGTGGGTAAAGGAGATGGTCAAGGGCTTGCGCCTAGAGGAAACTCAGGGTTAGACTGGACTGAAGTCAGAAGAACATTCCTGGTAGAGGGCAGAAGAGCAGAAAGGCTGGGAGGCAGCTACGGGGAACAGCCAGAGAGGTGGGTCATTCTAGTGTTTGGTGGGCTCAGAGCCAACCCCTAAAACAGGCTGGGCAGGAGAAGACTGAACTGAACCTCATCCTGGCCCTGGGCCATGGATGACTCTTCACTGCTGCCCCCCTCATGATGCTGCCCAACTGGCTGCCCACACCCCCTCCCTGGCCCCTGCCCAACACTCCCCCTTTCTAGAACCAAGTTCCGGGGGTGGGGGCTGGGCCAAAGCTCAGGCAGCAGCGCCTGGGGCAGGAAAGATGAGAAAACCAGAAAGGAGGGAAACCTGAGCCAGCAACATAGGGCGGGCCAGGGCCTGCTAGGCTTGCTAGGCCCGGGAAACAGGTTCCCCTGAGACTGGGCCAGGAGAGGGAGTAATCACGGAGCTGCCAACTTCATCCAGGGGCACGGAAGGTCTTTGAGGCCCAAGCCTTCTGAGCCCAGGCTTCACATGTAGAGGCCAGAGGGCAGGTCTCTCCCAGGTGATCAGGGCTGCACATCCCTCTCCCAGCCGAGGTAGCCCAGAGGGAGGGTGCACAGAGTGCAGGAGGCCAGGAGGCCAGGAGGCCGCAGCTCCATCCTCATACCACAGCCTGGAAGTCAGAAGGAAGAGAAACAGCCATGGGTGCTGCCGGACACAGTCCGGGACAGGAGACGAGCTGAGGCATCTGTGAGGGGAGCCTTCAAAGCTCTCCTGCCTGTTGCCCACACTGTCACCTGGGTTGGGGGCTGGGCCCATTCTTGTTGACCCCCAAAACTTTGGGAGGCTGAGCCTGAACCCAAGGCTACTCAGAATAGAACCTCTTTCCTAGGTACTCAGGGCCCATTTTGCAAGGAAAGGGTGCTGCTCCGGCAGGGACCCTAGAAGTTAAGTCTGTCTATAGGGGAGCAAGACCTGGCCTAATGATGCTTCTATCCTGTCTGCCTGCACCATTGCCATTGTGTGACTAGACTGGACCACAGTGAGCCATCTGGGAGTGCACTGCAGCTCTTTTCCTGGTTCAGCACATACACATACACACACACACACACACGCACACACACACGTGCGCACACACACACACACATACACACACACATACACATACACACACACACATACACACACACACACACACACATACACACACACACACACACACACATACACACACAGATCCCATGGAAGAAGTTGGAAGGCCTGCTGTCCCCCTCAGGCCTTCCTACAGGACACCCTGTTCTAGCTGTCTGGTAGAAGTGGAAGGGTTGAGTGGCTTTGGGAAGGGGAGGACAGAAGGACACTAGGTGGCAGGCAGAACATAGGGTGGGGGTAGCCAGTATAGAGAAGTTAGGTGGGAGGGTGGAGTGTGGGGTCTCCTGCTGCTGCCCTCTTGGATGAGGTCCCCTCTCAGGCATGGTGCAACAAGGCCTTTCTGTCTAGTTTGTTCATTTGTTTGGTTTTTTTTTTAATGTATTTAGTACAGGATCTACAGGATCTCACTATGTAGATTGGACTTATAGTGATCCTCTTGTTTTTAACCTCCCAAACTCTGGGATTATAGGCATGCTCCACCATGCCCAGTCTCAATTGCCATCTCAGCATGGCCCAGGGACAGGGCTGGCAGGGCTTGTGGTGCTGGGGATCGAACCCCAGCCCCCAGTTCACTGAGCTTTCTGGCTAACCCTGTTTGTTTGAGGCAGGTCTCACTATATACTTCAGGCTGGCCTTGAAGTTGCATTGATCCTCTGGCCTCAGCCTCTCATGTCCTGGGGTTGCAGACATGCACCACTGCATCTGGTAAGGCCGTGCTGTCTTTTTCATAAAGATTTAATAAATTCTACAAGTGCTGCGCAAAGTTCCAACACTCATTGCCAACCTGAACACATGCCTGTCTGGGTTGTAGGCCTGGGCTTCCTGTGGGGCCCAGAGGTGCCCTTCTGTCCTGGAGCTTTCTCATAGCTCCTGAAAATGCTGTCCTCTTCAGGCACCAAAGCCTGGTGGCCATGGTCCTCACCCTATTTCTCCCTGGCTCCTCTCCCTCCCTTCCACAATGAGGACCACAGGGCTTGCTCGTGGGTATAACTGTGAAGCGCCAGAGCAGGAGAGGGGATCACTGTAAACCTTGCTGGCAATTAGGACCTCCCATCCTAGTGGCCAGGGATAGTTTTCAGAGATCTTGGATCCTTGAAATTGAAGGCAAAATCATAGAAAGCTATAGTTTGCCTCCAAATGACACTATGTAACAACCCATTACAGGGGCTGAGGAGATAGCTCCATGGCACAAGTGCCTGCCTGGCAAGTGCAAGGTCATGAGTTTGAATCCTGGTCCCACCAAAACAAAACAAAAAACCCTGGTCCCGCCAAAATAAAACAAACAAGCAAACAAGAAACCTATTATAGTGATATGGAATGTGGGTCTAACACACAAAGACCAGGGCCAATATAGGAGCACAAGAATGCTCATTTTCTGAATTGGTTCTTCTGCTTTCAGTTGTTTGGGAGAGAACTGGCATTCCACTCCTTGTGGTCAGGCAGCTTTTTTTTTTTTTTCTTTTTTCTTTTAGACAGGGTCTCACTATGCAGCTTAGGCTGGCCTTGAGCTCACTTTTGTAGCCCAGGCTGTTCTCGAACTCACACCAATCCTTCTGCCTCAGCCTCCCAAGTGCTGGGATTGCAGGTGTGTGCCACCACGCTCAGCTGTCACAGTGTTTTTATTTGCTTTTTTTTTTTTTTTAAAGTTTTTATTTTATTTTCTTAAACCACATTTATTTGTTTGTTTTACGGCCAGCTCAGCCTTCCCTGGGGGTGGGGGGCGGCACAGCATGTGGAGCCTGGGATCAAGCCGAGGTCTCTGTGGTGGCCTCAACTTCCCGACGCACGTGCTTTAGACCGCTGAGCCATCTCACCAGCCCTTTTATTTGCTTTTTATTTTAACACAGAGCCATACACATGTTAAGCGCCCTCTGTACCACTGAGACACACCTCAGCCCTGCACAGCGCTTTGAATGAAGCTTCACACAGCAGTTGCTGTCACAGTGTCCAGGCTGCTGCTGCCCCACCTCATGCTGGGAGCACTCTCTCCTAAGTTAGGAGACCCCAGCTGCTCCCTAACACCCACCTCTGCCCTACGCTCACAGTCACATAGCAGTGGGTCAGGAGGTGAGAGGCCTGCTGCCCTGCCGGGTGTCTTAGCCAGGAAGAGAAGTGGAGAGGAAGAGGAGTGAGAGAACAGGAGAATGGGAAGAAAAGAGAAAGAGCAGGAACTAAAAGGGAGAGGAGGAGGGAGAAATGAAGAAAAATGGGGCAAGAGAAAGAGGGGACAGAGGGAGGCATGGAGGGCAAAGAAGGAGGAGGAAAGGGGAGAAGGGAGAGGAAGGAGAGATATGAAGAAGGGAGAAGAGGATAGAGGAAGGGGAGAGGAGAGGAAAGAAAGGGAGGGGCTAGGGAAAAGAGAAAAGAGAAGGGGAGAGAAGAGGACCGAAAAACAACAACAAAAACAAATCAAACCAAACAAACAAAAACCAAAACGGGAACAGGAGAACTCAGAGGAGTAAGCAGAGGACAAAGAAGGGAAATCCCTGAGGATGCAGGCTGCTCAGGCCATGGGCTAGGGACTGGGGATGGCAGAGGGTCCCTTCCTGGCTTTAAGTTAGGCTCTCGCTCAGTTGCTGAGCCTTTGGATCATCCATCACCAGCCCGTGTGAAGCAAGTGTTCCTCAAAGGAGAGGAGACCTCAGCTTATTTGGTTTCTCTGGGATATGGGACAATAAAGGGAGAGCCTGTGGGAGCCTGTGGCTCAGTATTGGGCTGCTGCTGAGGTGAACATAGGAGGGGCTGGGGGATGGACAGAGCTGGTGGCGAGCCTGCCACAACCTGGCCTAAACTGGAGGCAGCAACCCGCCAAAGGTCCGGCGCGCCCAATGTCCCAGGGGCTGCACCGCCACCTGCTGAGCGCCCTGGGCAGGCCTAGGTCTTGCGCAGCGGGGCTCACGTGTGGGGCCACTGGCGCGGCCAGTAGCGAGTGGGAAGGAGAGACGAGGAAGGGGGTGCGCAGGTGAGCGCAGGTTGGTTGCTCCCCGGCGCGCCAGCCCTTCTCGCCAGGGACTTGACTGCCCGGGTAAACACCAGGAGCGATGTGCGCGGTGTATCCACGGAGAGACAAAGCCAGGGCGGGGCGGGGGTGCCGCCCGCAAGGCGGGGGCGGGGTGCGGGGTGCAGATGAGCCTTCTGGGCACCCGGTGTCCAAGGCCGGGGAACCCTGAGTACGAGCCCGAGGACAGGTGGAGCGGGGGCGGGGCGGCGGCCGGGCGGGTCCCGCCCCGGAGGTGGGGCCGGGTGGGCCGGGCGGGGCGAGGCCGTGCTATGCAAATGTCGCCCACCGGCGGCCAATTGCCTGCGCTCCCCGCGCGGCTCCAAGCACCCTGTCCCGCCAGCGGCCGCGAGAGGAGACCCGCAAGAGAGCGGAGCGCTGCGGTCCGGAGATCCCTGAGCGCGGTATAGGGCCAGGGCACGCCTGGAGGAGCGGTACAGCCCCGTGCGGCCGCGGTCCGATTTCCGCAGCCCGGCGAGCTCACCGCCGCGGAGCCGAACCGAGCGCAGCGCCAGAAGCCCAGCGCGTCGCCTCCCGCGCCCCAAGCTGGGGAATGCGCCCTCAGCGCATCGGCCAGGGGGCGCCCGCAGCCCGCCCCGGGGGAGGCGGCCCCGTGCGCCCCTGAGCCTTCCCATGGCCCGGGCTGGAGCCCGGGGCCTCGGCTGCTGACGTGCTGGGAGCCCGCGGACTCGGGGAAGCCGGGGTTGCGGCGCAGATCCGGCTCAGGCGCAGCGGCAAGAGGGCGCGGGCAGGGCCATGGCCCCGGGGGGACGATAGCGCGGGCTGGCCCACGGGAGCCGCTCTGCACCGCTGCCGCCTGGGTGCCCAGGCCCCCGCCGGGAAGAGGTGAGTGTGCGGGAACCCGAAGGCTAGGCTGGCAGCCGGCCCACCCGCGACCCCTCCCGGACTCGTGGCACCGAACTCTGGAGAAGTGTCCAGTGAGCAGGGCTTGGCCAGCCTGGACACCGCTGGCGGACACAGGGACCGACAGGACTGGGTTGGGACCCTTATCCCCGGGGTGGCGCGAGGATGTGTTGTATTTGGATGATGTGGCCTGCGGGGTCACCAGTATGCAAAGCAACTTTTCCCCAATCGAATGGTTCTAGGTGAATGAGTAGCCTCATCCTCAGGCTCCGGGAATTCTGGTCCCCTTCCCTCGTCTCAGGTCTCTCTCCCACTTACGCCCGAGGCAGCTGTTTTCACCAGTAGGTGAGTGCTGAGCCTCGTTGTCCCTACCTGAAGACTTGGTCACCCCGAAGTGAAGCGCTGTGCTGCAGCCCCCACGTCGGAGGTCACCAGACCCTGTTCCTCTCCCAGCATTCTGCTAGCTCCCCCGCCCACCAGCCACATCTTGAATTTGCTTTCTCCCAAGGGGAGTCCTGCTTGGTTTTAGGGTCCCTCCTGTAAGTGGGGTGTAGATGAGCTGGGAGAGTCTGCAGTGTCGCAGATGCTGAAGTGGACAGGAAACAACGGACGCTTGGTGCGCTTGCCCAGCCTAGGTGAGACAGGATAGCATGGAGGTGGCACAGGAACTAGGTAGTGCTGGCAGCAGCCCTCTGGAACTAGGTTGAGGCCCCCCTGGACAAATAACTCGTAATTCAAGATAGCTGAACTTTGCCCAGGATATTAATGCCTTGGGGAGCAGGCAAACTGAGAGCACCAGTGTGTCCACTCTGGAGCTGGGCCAGCTTAGGGATCTCTGTCCCCCGTATTCACCAGTTTGGCTCCGAGCAGTCACTACCCTAGTTACAAGATGGGGAAATGGGCACAGTAGTTGAGAGACTAGGCAGTGTGCCTGGCCAGAGCTGAAGTCTCTTTCTAGGCTATCCAGGGGGTGTGCCTGGACCCTGTGGGGTATGTTGTCTGAGCAGGAACCCCTACCCCTTCTGCTCCCCCCAGTCCTGAAGAAACCAAGCCCGGAAGTGCAAAGGCCTGAGGGTGAGGGTGAGAGGGCAGCAACCCAGCCTCAGGCCCCACTGCTCTGCACACCTTGGGGGGAGGATGGATCCAGGCCCAGGTGACCTTGACTGAGAAACTCTGGCCACAAAAGGGGTTTCAGCGCTAGCTATGTTGGGGCAGCTCTGCTTCCTGGTCCATGAGGTGTTGGGGGAGGGGAAAGCTGAAAACCCAGGAAGGAGCCCAGGGCGGGGGGAATGTATCTGAGTGGCTGCTGTCTGGTGGGGTGCTGTTAGTAATTTCCTCCCGGTGTTCTCCGCGACCCCAATTTCATTTCTGCTTCTCTTTCTAGGCAGGTCTTAGCTCAGCGGAGCCCAACCTCCCTTTCCTGAGGCAGGCAGTCTTCCCCCACCCACCCACCACCACACACTGAGCCTGGGAGGTCTGAATTGGGCTGGACATTTGGACCACCTGGCCCCCTGTCCCACCTCCAGGTGCCTCCAGACCCCTTCCTCTGGCAGCCCCTTCCCTGCACCCCCTGCCAGCCCCAGCTCCTCGTTTCTTTGTTCAAGCGTCTCTCCTCCGTCCCTCCCTCTCTCCTCCCTCTCTCCTCCTCCCTCCCGCCTGCCTCCCTCCTTTGCTCCCTCCCGCCGGTTTTGCCTCTTCTCTTTCTCGGCTCTCTTCCTGGTGGGCTCCCAGGTGGCGGTGGCGGTGGCGGTGGCGGTGGCGGTGGCGGTGGCGGTGGCTCTTTCTCCTTTGTCTGCCCACCTG
>PVKN010037052.1:0-11315 GCA_004027915.1 Capromys pilorides
TATATTTACTTAGTGTCTCTCTCATGCTCACAAAATTCCCAAAAAATTATAAATAATCTGTGATTACTGTCCCTGTGGACAAGTAAACCAACAGAAGCAATACCATGTCATGAGGGTTATGATAGAAGTCATAGCCAGGTGGCTAGAAATGTAGAGATGTGACTTATGCAAGGAATATATAGGAAAATATCTCAGACAAAGAGGATATCACTAAGCTAGGTCTTGAAGGGTAAAGGAGAGTCTGCCCCTTGAAAACAGAAAGAGAACATGCAAAGGCACATAGAGAAAGGAAGCCCAGGCCTACACAGGAATACTTAACAACAAAAACCTGTACAGCACTTATCACACAGGTCACACAAGGCTGTACATCTAAGCTCTTGTAATTGTCATAATGACCCTGGGAAGCAGCCACTGTTATGGCCTCCACTTCATGGGTGAGAAAATAGAGATGCAGAGAAATGAAGTACCTTTCTCCTGGTCATTCAGCTAGGCAAGGGCACAGCAAGGTGCTGATCTAGGCAGTCTAACCCAAAGTATCATGTATGAATCACGCTCCACCTCACCTATAAAGTAGCACAAATACTTCAGCACATCTGGAAAAGAAGGGGGCTGAGGTAGTAAGAGCAGCCAGGTAGATCATTTTAAAAGTTACAGCAATTCTCTTTAAAAATTAGCCATCCAAACCCAGCTATTTCTCACATCGGGGTAGTAGGATGGATATTTCTAGGTTGCACATCTACTAATAATTGTTGAGAGCCATTCTATATAATTTTGGGGGTAAATCATTTCATAATTAAATTGTGATTATGGCTTGTCTGAGGCGTAGTATCCTGTCATAGCTTGGGGTTTTACAAGGGGAACAACACAGGACACATATTATTTTTTATAATGAATCATATACAAAGAGTGCTGGAATTCTGTCCACACACTAAAGACCAAACAATCTAACTGAGGGCCTAAATCACACAGCAATGTCCGGCTTGAATATAGCTGAAGATATGGAGCCTGTAACAATGTCTCCCATGAGTTCAACTGTAGGCCTTGAGCCCATGACAATGTCTCATACAGGCCTGTTTCATGAATCTGTGCTGCAAAAGCCCAAAGGTCAGGGGTGGAAGCTAGAAAGTCTGTGCCAGCAGGACGAAGGATCTGTGCTAGCAGGCTGAGGGATCTGCACTAGAACGAGGAAGTAACACTCAAGGTGAACCAGAGCTCCCCACAAAAGTGCCACAGCCATCCTTAGTTACAGTAAGGCCCCAAGCTACTCTGAGAATGAAGAAAGCCAAGTTCCCATCAGGAAAGCCAACAATGACAAGCTTCTCCATGAGACTGAGCTATGCATCATCTTCACCTCTGCAGCCAGGAAGTGATGCTCAAGGTAAGGATCAGAGCTCCCCCAAAGTGAACCATAGCCATTCTCAGTGTCCAAATTTCTCCTCCAACGAGAACAATCAAGTTCACCATAAAAGCCAACGTGACGAGTTCACCCAGCAAAATAGCCCAAGAGAACCAACAGCTTCTCTAAACAGCTTCTCTAGTTCTGCCTCTTATGCTGCCATCAACAACCCTCAGGTGGGCCTCTCACCCCAGCTTCACCCTAGTTCATTTCAGCTGGATGTAACAGGTTGACCACCAGCTGGCAGCCTCTCGTGTGAACCAGCTATGATGTGCAGAAACATAACTCTGTGTACCTCCAGTCACGGTTGAGGCCTCAACTGTCGACCATGCTGGGATACTTCAGGGCAAGATTATAACATCTGAAGGCATCTTGGTTCCTTGAGAACCAAGTAGTAATAATTATGTTTTTTTAAAAAAGGTTTCACCTGAGGGAAAGGAAAAGCTTCTTATTAACTTGCCATCTCTCCCCACTGTCCTCATCAACATAAGACTCTTATTAGTGTAAAGCCACCACTGCCTCTTGAGTCATCTGCTAACACCCCCTCACCGTTTTCCTCAGTGTAAATGTGACCAGTGAGTACTGAGGTTCTGGCTGCCTTGTGGCCTTTTGTTTCCTGTGGAAAGCTGGCCATCCCAGATCACCATTGCATTACTATTTGTCTCCTGATCTTTCTTTTTGCCATGCACCATTAACACCTACAAAAAATCAGAGATCCAATGCAGGGGTTGCAATAAAGGTCCAGCATTTATGTTTGAAGTATTTCCTTCATTAGGCACTGAATGACTTCACGAGTAAACACAATCTGATAATCAGCCACAAGTTTAGAGTTTCAAAAATTTCTCAAATTCATATTTATCTTTAATTATTCATTCTTGTTTTCAGGTATTCAAAGTTAAACAGGAACCTCTTTGTGGCAACAAAAGGAGTCTTGAGCAAAATGTGTATACCTCATACAGCCTTGATCGTCTTTCTCCCTCATGGCTTTGAAGTTGGAGAGGAGATGTGAAGTAATCCCATTCGCTTTCTTCCATATTCTCACCCCCGCAATGCATCTTGCTCTCTCTCCCAAGCCCCATGATATCAACAGTTATCAGCAGTCATTTCTGCTTGCTACCTGTATCACATGCCCACAAGCCATCCCTGCACTAGGCTGTATTCTACGCCTATTTATTTCGAATCTTCCAACCATGTGGTCTCAGCTTTTTAAAGCTTAAACCAGTTTCCCACTTTGCTTCAGATTAGGAGCCCTAGGGGCCGGGGAAATAGCTCCATGGCACAAGTGCCTGCCTGGCAAGTGTAAGATCATGAGTTTGAACCCCAGTCCCACAAAAAAAAAAAAAAAAAAAAGCAGATAAGGAGCACTTCCAAAGTCCTTCTGCATCGGGAGAGGACACCACTAAGTGTCCGGCTTCCTTCCCAGGTCTCAGCCAAGCTGCCATCAGCTTACCACAATGGTACAGACAGCACAAGTGACAAACCATTAATTCCCTTCAAGTAAAACAGTGAATGCATGTTTGGACAAGATCTCCAAGTCTTTTTATTTCCCACCCTGATGCTCTCCAGTTGCTGATAAAGAATCAAACTGCAAAAAGCAAATGCCACTGTGCACAGACTGCCACTGGAAAGACACATGGAAGGAAGCCAAGGAACTGTGACAGTGGGAACCCAGGCTGCCCTCTGGAGTACAACTTATCATCTTTACACTGACACTTGTCCTTTAGCCTGCCCTTCTTTTCTCCCTCCTCAAATTGCATACTTTAAAATCTGCCCCGCTCAGTATAGACTAGCCCATCTCCAGCTCACAGGCAACAAAATGTTTTAAGGGATTCACATGTACATTAAACATAGGTAAACAGTAAAGAAACTTAGTGAGTAGCTTAACATGCCCAATTTATTCCTGAGTTGGAGCACACAGTTCAGTGATACTATCCTACTATAATGAAGAAAGCCATAGGACTTCTGCTTATGGCATTATAACATACTATCACTCCTGGCAGGCCCTCTTACTACACTATAGTTAAACAGAATCAAATTGACCTTCATTGCTCCTAGAAGCCTGAGGGTTGGGTGAGTTCTGTCCCCAAGGCTATCCTCTGGCCCATCTTTCTCTGTGACTTCTCTCCCACCTCCATTTTCTCCCCTTGCCCCTCAGCCCCATCGATGAGGCAGCAGTGCTGGCCAGGAAGAGGCTGGTCCCCAGCGCCACTTCGTGACAACAGCATCAGTGTGCTCAGGTGGAGGAGGAAGGCACAGGAAGAGGGAAGCACTGGGGAGAGCCACAGGGTGTGCTCTATGACAAAGCCTTAGAAACCCACTTCAATTGCAAAAAAAGTTGCAAGCTTTTTAATCAAACAAGTATTTGTAGGGACAGGGGGATAGCTCAGCAACATAAGCACCTGCCTAGCAAGCACAAGGTCCCAAGTTTGATCCCTGGTACCGCAAAAAATAAAATACAAATAAAAACAAGTATTTGTAAACTAGACCAAGCCTATAAACCACTAGCTTTCAATCCTTGGTTTAGAACTGTGATTCTAGCCTACACCTTGGTATTACCTGGGAGTCTATTAAAAATACTGATGTAACTCAGGTTCAACTGCCAGAATCCTGATTTAGTTGATCATTGCGTTGAAATGGAAAAAGTCTTTCAAGATGAGTCTCATTAGATAAGGCTGAGAACCAGAAGATTAATGGAAGAGCCGTGTTAGGCAGGAAAAAAAAAAAAATCAAATTGACCTTTCAATACATAGCTAGGTTTACAAGGAAGTAACGGAAATCTTCAGGGAAAAGAATGAGGAGGAACAGCGGAAGGAAAAGGGGACAGACAAGGAGGGAGAGAGTAAAAGAGAACTATGACTCTGGTTTCTCTTCTTTTTTTTTTTTTTTTTCCCTCTTCCTTTTAAAAGGAGTAAATGAGAACACAAGCCCTGAGCCCAACATGGTGAACCAAGGCTCACTAATGCACAGTGGGAAAGCTGGGATTCTCCATCAAGTCCAGATTTGCAGAGAGGGCTAAAAAGGTTTCAAGTAGGTTAGTGTCCCCTGGTTGCAGAAAAAAGCACACAGAAATCTACTGCAGGAGTACTAGATACTGAACCCGGGTCCTCGCACTTGCCAGTCAAGTACTTAGACCACCAAGTTATCTCCCCAGTCTCAGATTGCTTTTCAATCTTATTTCACTAATAGATTCCCTGAAACAGCACACTGCAGGATGCTAATATGTGTTCTGTTGAAGGAGTGGTGGGAAGAAGGTTCCACTATCATGTATGCTGGACTCACCTATTCATTTTATATACACAGGTGTACATACACATACAGAATGGCCTTCAAGGACAGTTCCTAATTTCCATTATACGCGAAATACAGCACATAACAGATACTCAGTAAATAGTGAATGAAACCCCAGAAGACAGACAAGAGGACAGAAGGTAAATTATTTCATCAGGGAGTCAGCACAAGGGAGCGATAGGAAGGAAAACAAGTTTTCTTTGCTTAGTGATAGGCTGGGGCTGGGGGTCTCCTCAACCTTCGATTACTCTGTTGTGTTTTCTCCCCCAAACTCAGATGCCTCACATTCACTTGACAACTATTCACCTGATGACACTGTGTCTACTTCACAAGAGAAACTATGGTGGCTTAAGGGATTGACTGCAACCACGTCATTAGCAGATACAAGCTAGCGTCTAAACAGAGCTTTCCTCCAGACAATTCTAAAGTTTCTCCATTCTGAAAATGTTATAGAATTTCATTTTGCACAACTCTTATTCGCTTCAATATTCACTTCATTTTTAAAAAAAGGAACAATGAAAATATAAGAAACTAAGACATACTTGAGTTTATATGGAAAGGAGAGAAAAGAACACTTTGCCTTAGCCAACGTTTAGAAGCCCAACTTCCAACAGCTACTGGAGTAAGAATCTAATCCAGATTTTGAAATGTCTAAAACACAAAAAAGGCAAATAGAATGAAAATATAATTATATATGTATGATGTACATGGAACACACAATTATTTAAGTAGGGACTAGCCAGATGTTCAGAATCTACTGTGTCTTATACCCAAACATGGAAAATATGAGTTCCTGGCAGATTTTTAAAAATTCGTGACCTTAAGCTCTTTTCCACACTATGGGGAAAAAACAAAATGATAAAGTTTTGCACTGTAAAGCAGTTTAGAGTTTCATTGCTATGAAAACTGTCTCCAAGCTATATAAAAATATGAATTGGCTTATACCCAAAAGTCTTGAACTTTTTAAAAAAATAAATCCATACTCCTTCTCAAGCAAGGACTAAACATAACTCTTTCAAAGAAAACAGAATCTCTTTGTAGACAACTTGGCCTGCTCTACTTCTCCTGTGACTTTATTTTCTTATTAATCATTTTTCAGTTTGTCTCTAATCAAATTTTAAGGGCAGGGTCTCTGATTCCTCTCCCCCTGTAATCCCACGTACAGGATGTACAATACTCTTCATGGCTCCAAACCTTCTTTGGGCTAAGTTACATATGTGAAAAGACAAACTGCAGACCAGCTGGGAACATGTGTTACTGTCTGCTGTGGAAGAGTTGGTTTGCTGAGAAAAGGACAAAAGAAAAATGAATATTCAGATATATAGCTATAGGCTTTCTTCCTGAAGATACCTAATACTCTAGGGAGAAACACATATTGCTCAACAGGGAATACTGATCAGAGATTAAAAAAAAAAAAAAAAAAAAACACTAGGACTCTAGGTTCTTCACACAGACACACTGTCATTGATTACAATAGAACCTACTTTGGTTGATAATATCTGAGATTTTGCCAAAAGTCATAATGCTAAGAACAGAAATACATGGGAAAGTACTCTTGGCAGCTGCTTTTGTAAGCAAGGAGGAGTTCTGGTTTTCATTACAGACCAACACTCTAAGGTGGCATAGTCCTAGAATATTATACAGGCTTAGACTTAAGGATTTATGTTTCAGTTCTAGTCTTGCAACTAACTATAATCTAAGACAAAAAAAAAAAATCACTATTTGTCTGGGCTTCTGAGGCAGTGGAAAAGATTTGGGGTTTGACAGCCTATGTTGCCTTGAATTAATTATTCAAGTAAAGTACTCTGAGAATCAAATTACTCATCCATAAGTAGAAAATAATAATGGTAACTTACAGGGTTCACACAAATGCCACATGAGATGTTCACTGAGTAGTTATAGTGGTTCCTATGAACCATAAATTATAAGGCCTGACACACAATGTATATTATCTCTACTCTGAGATAGTGGCAATGGTGGCTAATGGCCCAGAATTTAACATTCTCTCCTCCCTCTTCCTATTTGAGCAGAGACTAAGGATGGGCATAATGAACATAAAATGTTGATTATCAAGTAAACAGAACAGTGGGAACCATAACACTAAGCAATTTGGCATTTTTTTTTAATAAAGAAAAACAGGAGATAGCTGTTTCAATACCAACTCAAAGATGGATGTAATTGATTTCCCATTAGCTGACTTACATATAACTCTACAAGGAGTATTCTCCTGAATACCAATCGTATTTGTTTTGAATGTCAGTGGGTTTTTTTTTCTAGTATGAGCTAGTAATACATAAGCAACTATGAGGCAATGGCATCCCCTGGTGTTGGCCCTTCTCAACATAAAATGGAATTTTAAAAGCCTAAAATTTAAGCCATATCTTTTAAATGTGTTTGAAGAAGCAACCCAAAACACATACTCTGGAAACTATAGCTAGTGTGGAAAGTTTTTCATTACAGTCATAGTCACACAGTTAGTAGAGAAAAGGCCTTTCATTAAATTGCTCAGCAAATCATGAGTGTAAGTGACATTTTAAAATCTTATGCAATAGTGTTTCCTGTCGCCACCTCTTCCCTACCCAACATGTTAATTTAACTATCTAGGTACTTTTAGAATAGGCAAGAAGTTGTACTTAATATAATTCCAAAGAGCTGGGAAGCCGGCCTTGAACTATTGACTTTCCCCTACCTCTGCTATTATGGACTCCTCAGCCAATCTCAAGTCCTTGCTACTCCAAGTTATCAAGTGGAAAGTGTAGTGATTTTCTTTGCATACCCCCTGCTTCTCTCTGCCTCTTGAATCACTCACACGGGGAAGAAGGAAGACAGCTTTCATGCTAACTGGTGTCCGTGGACCAACTGCAAGGCCAGGTGTCTTATTGTAAAGCTGGACACTGAGGTCCCTCCCCAGACCTGATGGTAGGAGCCTGCATCTTAATATTACCTGCAGATAAGTAATCTAAAGACACATTGAGAATTCAGAACTGCTTCTCTGAAGTTCAAAAGCAAAGTCTCAGCCTTAATATTGCTTTAAGGAAAGACTGGTAATGCAGAGATGGGGAAGGAAATAACCATGATCATCACCCTGTGAAATAGTGCTAAGAAGCAGACATCCAGTTTGTGTGGTTAATGAAGTCCAAGTAAACTATGGATGATGCACTCAAGTTACAAGACTACTAAATAAAGTAGATAGAATGAGTCGCTTGTTCATTCATTCATTCAACCATTATTGAGCTCTTTGTATGTACCAAGATTTCTTTCCAAGTCCACAAAGAAGTCCTGCCTGGTTAAAATATATATCACATATGTTGTTCATTTATTTTTAAGGGTTATATAAATATCTGAATTTTAATTCTACTCTGTTGTTATCATTATTTTAAAATCTGAGGGAACCTTTAAAAAGTTATCTGACATGTCACGACTAGGTTTAGCATTCAACTGTTTTATTCATTACTATTTTTAAACAACTTTTCTGTGCACAAGTTTGTGTGCATGGTGGAATGTTAAGTGACTAAGAAATCTATGAGGAGTCTACGAGAAGGCTTTTTTTTAAAAAAATATAACTTGAACAATGTGCAGAAAAAAATATGAATACACTGGTGCCTATACAGCCTAACCATTCAAACTCTTAAGTTTTTCTATAGTATTAATGAAATAGAATTGAAGACTTGTGCCTTTTTATTTCATTATCTGGTATAAAGGTAAGATATGTGCTACTGTAGCCACAAATTTTTCTTTTATTTTGTTTTTTATTTTTACTACTGGAATTGAACTCAGGACTTTATGTTTGCCATCAGGCACTATACCACTGAGATAATACATGTTTCATGTTATGTCTAAGGCATTTGATATTCAGAAAGATAGTGATGTTAAGCTCAAGTGTCTTAACATCATTGTGTTTTTTTAAAGCTTTGTTTGTTTGCTTGTTTATGTTATGGCTGGCTCAGCCTGCCCTGGAGGTGGAGCTGATGCAGCATGTGGTGCCAGGGATCAAACTGCAGTCCCTGTGGTTGCCTAAACTTGCTAAGCAGGTGCTTTAGACTGCTGAGCTATCTTGCCGGCCCAAAATCACTATATTATAGGGAATGATATCATTAAGCTTCTGTACTAGAGAGTTAACAACTTAAGTTGGCAGATCAAAAAATTAGAGAAAAAGAAGGGATACAAGGATAACCAATATTTTGGCCCTAGTCCATCAAGGTCAGTGAGGACTCAGAACATAAGAGAACCTGTACTATAATATCCTATAACCCAGTGGCATCCCATATTTTCTGTACAAGGAGATTATAAGGCTATAGAGAAAAGTGATCAATGATGTATAGTGTGCCTAAGGAGAGTCACTTAGAGAGAAAACAGTCTCTCAGGCTTTCACAGAGAGCAAACTGGTCAAGCAATGGCTGTGACTCATCCAGATTGCTGACACTGTTGAAAGATCTACAAACAACTGTACATGGTTTCAGGGTAAATCCTGAGGAGATTTGACTGACTTTGTCAGACACAAAAGTTACATTTTTTGTTATATAGGTCTTGCTTTATCTTGGTCTTAACCATCCAGCAGAAAAGTCTGAGGTATAAAAAGTAAGCCATATTAATATGCTGAGCTGTAAAAGGCTGAAGTCAACAGCTTCTGACATTGCCAGCTGTGATGATAACCCACTACTATTATGGACTATTGTGCTATATATACAGCTACTTTCTCTTAGTTCAATGAGAAGAAAGACTTGTACTAATAGTGTTTACACAAGATATCAAGTATGTATCTTGTACTCTGAACAAATACTATGAAGGCAACAATATGCAATGTATTAATTATTGTAACTGTCCTAACCTGTTGTGAAACTGTCTCATTGCTATTTCTTTTCATTAAAATTAACAAAAAAGAGAAAACACAAATAAGTGAATGAATATACCATACCCCATAAACTGAATGTGGTTAATAAAAATAAGAAAGCATGTAGAAGAAAAAAAATCTAGAAGCAGAATTTACCGCAAACTGATCATTGCTGAAGTTTAGACAATGCGTAAGGACAACTAAAGTGCATAAGGTTATGTGTGGATAGGATTAAATGTTTTAAAATATAAAAGGAAACAGGAAACTAGGTCTTATACAAACAGGAAGGGGCCAAGGGGCCAAGAGAAGGGGACATAAAAATATTTAAAATGGGTCCTGTACACGTACAAACATAATCATCCTGTCACAAACACATACTATATACTACTAATAATGAAAATTGGGTAAGGGGATTTAGAAACAGAAGGACAGAGGACAGTGGGAAAGGGAAGCGGAATAAACAGAATCAAAATATGTTAAGTACAAGTACCTATTCCTGAAGATAACTGTAAATACCATGTATAGTAAACAAGTACAAATAAAGAGAAACATGACAGTTCACAACTATGTGAATATACTAAAAACCCCTGAGCAATTTTTAAAGGAGTTAATTTTATGGATCGTGATCTATATTTCAAAAAAGCTGTAAAGTATGAGGTTGGGCATTATTAATGCTCTTCTTTCTAGGTCCCATTTTCATTTAGCATATGTTTTTTTCAACAATAACTTAATATACTTTGCACCGCTGGGTTAATGTTCTTCAGGTTACAAGTAACAGAAAGCAGCCTGACCTCTCTGAAGACAAAGAAGGGAACAGGTATTGTCATAGTTAACTGACGGCATCAACCTGAGTGGCTCCAAGCCTTCCACTAGACCCTCCAGAGTGCTATAGCAAACAGAAGCACCAAAACAACACCCAGGATTTGGAGGCATATTTATTTACATTAACAGGCACTGATTAGGGTCATTACCAAACTATTAGGCCCTGATCTCTGGTGGTCTAGGGCTTCTATGGGATAAGCAAGCACACACTACAGGGGCATGGTGACTTTTCAATTGGGGGCTGGTTTATGCAATGTGCATCACAGTGAGCAACCATTTCGAAGAAACAAAAGTAACAGGAACTTTAAGGTCACTATTACCTGGGCAGCTAACAAAGGGAAGTATACTGGTGGGGTGGAGGGATGTGCTGCTACAAGATCTCCGAAGAGCAGGCAGACCTTTCGCATCATTCCACATCTGACTCAGTGGGTGATCCCTATAAGCCAGTCCTGGAAATTCTTCCACATTATTTATACATCTTGTCTTAAATCTGTTTCTCTAGTAAGTACTGAGTGATACACATGTAAAGGACAATAGAGTACCTCGCTGATCAAAGTACCACTTGGGAAAATAAGATGCAAGAAAAAAATGAAAGAGAACACAGCAAGAAACTCAGAGCATGTGACTTGGTTTCAACAGCTCCTTGCTCAGGTGACAAAGACCCAAAATATAGAATGGATCTGGCTTGTACCAGGTGCCAATGCTGATCAGTCAATTACAGCTGTTGAATCTATGCATCAGAAACCCAGAAGTCAGGAGATGTGTTTAAAAGTGAGAAGAGAAGAAAATGAAATACTTAGGAATTAACCTAACTAAGGACGTAAAAGACCTTTTCGATGAAAACTACAGCAGTCTGAAAAAAGAGATCCTGGAAGACCTCAGAAAATGGAAAGATGTTCCCTGCTCCTGGATAGGAAGAACCAACATTGTGAAGATGGCCATACTCCCTAAATTGTTATACAGATTTAATGCAATTCC
>PVKN010037053.1:0-11315 GCA_004027915.1 Capromys pilorides
TGTAACACATTGCCATTAATCCTTCTCTAAATATTCCCCTTTGTTTTGATCACACTTAATCCCATGATTCTTGCCACCGAGTGACGGCAGTATCTTTCTGCATCTTTTCATGCATACTATAATGTCCTAGACTGATTCAAATACTTTGCAGCAATCCCAGTCCATAAAGAATTATGCTGAGCCAATCCACCCTAGTCACTGGATTTGACACCATACAACTTCTGGCTCTCTGCCGAAGTCAAAATGACCATGAAAGGTAAACATTTTGGTTGGACTCAGAATACTGAGGCAGAAATACAGCTCAATTAACAGCAGTCAGAGTAGAACACTTCTGAAACTGTTTAACAATGGGTTAGGGAGGCTGGAGCAAGTGTGTTTGTCACGTGCCTGGAAGGATTTTCAGGGGAAATAATGGCGATATGTCTTTTACTGTGATAAATGTTTAAAACTTTAAACATTCTACATATTTTTCAGTCAAGGCTTATTTTTGGTCAAATTTTGAGGTGCTACACACAGTGAGGGCAGAGCTTTGAGGTGGCACAGAGCATCATCTGTAAGAAAACTAGCCAAGCTTGTTCTACTTGAGCCTCGCCCTCAAATGACACATTAACCACTGTGCCCGTTACCTCATGAAGGACTCAGCATATTCATGAGAACGGAGTTCTACTTACCTCCTAAATCCCATGTGATCATATCTCTTAAAATTTTATAATACGAATTAAATTTCAACATGAGGTTTCTGTGGGACAAACTACATTCAAACCATAGCAGTAGTTTCTTCTACATAGTATTTTATTAGATCTTATTTCTTGATACACTCTAACAGTTATCTTTAAAAATTATATTTAAAATAATATTGTTCAAAGTGATTAGACTAATATCTAGTATGATTATCATTGTTTCTTATTTGTGGCCATTGTTATTTGTTCTTACTTTTGTCTTTCACTCTTTTTATGCTCTTTTGGTTGTAATGTTGGACTATATGTTTCCATTTTTCTTTGTCCTTAATATAATCAATTACATTTCTTTCATTTTTTGTTTGTTTGTATGCTTTTAGTGGTCACTCTAGAGTTTTCTATAAATTTCACAACTAACTGAAGTCCATATTCAAATGACACTATATTGGTTTACACTATAATAAACAATGCTATTTCCTCTCTACTACCATTTATCCATTTCATTCACACATAAAAGACCATAAGTATCTATTTTTTTCTCTTTGGCATGGTTTTTGAGGAAAAGCTATTGGGGACCTGGCCAATATCTCCAACTACTGGCAAGAATTGTATACAAAATGATGAAATAAGAAACAGAGACATATTTAGCAATGCATATGGTGGGGGGACTTCGCAGTGAGGTCAGTGCCTCAGGATGGTCAAAGACAAAGACATTCCAGGCTAGCCACTATTTATTGGGTGTATATAATAATCTGAGGATTATTGGATGACTCAAAAGGTAGCGGAAAGTTTATGCTAATGAAGATTTTTATGTTAGTTAGAATGGTGGGGATATATGGGAGGTTAAGGAGTTTGTACTTTCCCCAAAGTGGAACATTATTTTTATTACTACTGGTTTCTCAAGGAACCAGTATGTCTTAAGTTGATGTCATCTTGCCCTGGGGCATTGCAGCGTCAGGAGACCATTAAGGTCTCTAGACCGTAGCCACAATTTATAATTCACGGTCCCTCAAAAAAGTCAGATGCATTCTTATATTTGTTCCTCTACAAAGTGGTTCCCCACTCAGACTCTATTAAGATTTTTCCTTTATATTTGAATTTAGTACTTAAAAATAATATACCATGGTACACATTTTTTTTCTTTTAGGTTTTAACTTTCTTTGTATGGTGAATTGCCAACTGGTGGGCAACTTGTTACACACAACTGCCCCGAACTGGCATGGTGCTGGGTGTGAGAGGCCCACCTGAATGTTGTTACCATCAGCATAAGAGGAGGAAACTGTTAGGAGCTGGGTGAGACTGTTGAGAAAGTTGCAAAAGCTGTTGGGGAGCTGTTGGAAGCTGCTGGTTCTCTTAGACTGTCCTGCTGGAGAATTTTGTCATGCTGGCTTTTCTGGTGAGTTTGGTTGTTCTCGTTTGAGGAGGAGCTTGGGAATTCTGTTGTCACTAAGGATAGCTTCAGTTCACTTTGGGAAAGCGCTGGTCTTCATCTTGATCATTGTTTCCTGGCTCTAGAGGGTAAGATGATGCACTGCTAAGTCTCCTGGAGAAGCTTGTCACATCAGATTTCCTGATAAGAACTCAGCTTTCCTCATCTGAGGAAAGTGCAATAAAGACTGCTATAGGGATATAAAACTCCCAACTGGAAAGATAGCTAGGATGAGTTTCTGTTCTCTAAAACTGAAGAGTGAATTTTAGGAACAACAGAGATTAAGAGCAGAATATTATTATTGGGGAAAATAAAGCTTTTGTTTGAGAGAGAAACAGAGGAGACCCGAGTGGGTTGCCAAGGAATCTGCCACTTCTGGGGATTTTTATAGATCAAAACCATGAGTTGAGATAGACCTAAAATCAAAACCATCGGGACTTGCTAGGTGGGCATGAGGTGAGATGAAACCATGGTCCACCACTAAGATGCGCTCATAGAACTGCTCAGGTAAAATTGATTAAATTGGGATAACATGGGGAAAGGAGTCACTTAGCAAGTGAGCATGAATACAGAACAGGGGCTTTTTCTGTAGGGCTTGAGTTCATGACTCCCTGGCTTTTTTAAGGTGATTGATACCCATTCAGATTATCAATCCCTGATGGCTGTCCCTAAGCAGGTATGTCGCTACATTTATTCAACCTTTTGTTTTGGGGTCTGGCTCTGAGCAGAAGTGCCTGTCTTTCTCGTACTTGAAAGATATCCTGCCTTCCTTATTGGGTCCTTTGAGGGTCTAGCACTACCTGACTACCTATAATACTTCTTCCTCTTGTTTGTTTTGTTGCTGGGAATTAAACTCAGGAACTTGTGCTTGCCAGGCAGGAACTTATACTGCTGAGCTATCTCCCCAGCCCATGCCCATAATATTTCTATCTAACTCAGTTGCCTACAACATGAAGAGCTTAGGACTGATGCATTCTGGCTCTAGCATAAACTGCTAAATTATTATAGTGCTCATCTAATATGGCTAAAGCTCTTAAAAACAATAGCTTATCTTCCCAATGACCATTTCCTCCTTCTTCCCCACTCCATCCTTGGATACAAATTCCTCTCACATTTCACCCGCACACAAGAGAGATCCCAATCACCTCTTACATGTAATTGAAACTGACCCACCCCAGTAAAGTCCACAAAAACCTCAGCTTTCTTTGTCTCAGATTAGAGGATTTTCCCACCTGCCTTTGATCCTCTCTGGGTCTTTTGAGCTAATAAAGTTTACTTTTATCTTTCCTATCTCTTTATTGCACTGTTGAAAACCTCTTGGGGACCTCACTGTTGCTGAGGATGGTTACGGCAGTTTTGGAAGGAGCTCTAGTTCTTACTTTGAGCATTGCTTCCTGGCTTCAGTGTAGATACCTCAACCTGCTAACACAGATCCTTGATCCCTGCTGGCACAAATTTTCTAGCTTCTAACCCTGATCTTCGCCTTTCTAGTGCAGATCAGTGAAACATGTCAATTCTGTCACCAGTAGACAAAGGGGACAGACAGGACTAATTCTATTTGATTAACCCAGGCATTCCTGCCGTAGAATTACAGCAAGGTGGCAGACAATCCTAGGAAGATTACTCTTTAAACTCCACTGAAGTTCAGGCTTGGTTTCTGGCGGTGAGACTTGGACTCAAGTTGTTCATCCCACAACACTTTGGGTGTCTCTTGCTGACTTGAACTTAGTCCTTGAGCCTCGGGGTCTTCCACTGCTATGCTTCACTCTGACACTGGGAGACACTGGATGGAGCTAACCCACAACTTCTTTGAGTCCTTGGTTGAGGTCGCCCTTTTTTAAAATGGTAACTGGTGAACTGCCCTCTCCTGGGTACATTTGAATTGGACTGGAATCACTTACTAGCCACTCTTGTCCACTGTTCTGCTCCATTGTACATTTCTTCATGGAGACTCTAGGGTCCCTCATAGTTCTCATGCCTCGGTAGGTTGGAGCCATGTCTCTCACGCCCAAAGTGAGCATTCACAGAGAAAGCCCTGTTTATCACCTCTGTCTTGTGCGCAGGGGTCCCTACCTGTCCTTTCCCCATGGCCTGTAATTCTCACTTCATATGCTTGCTGAGTCCTAAGAAACCACTTCCCTCCTTCTTTCCCCCATCTTTCTATTTTCTAGCATCTGGGCTCGAAATCTCAGAGAGGTTAATTTTCTGCTTCTTACCACCCTCAAAACCTTTCCCAAAGTACTCCATGAATTTTTATGACCATACTTAACAGTAAATTTGCCAAGGTGAAAATGATACAGTATATATTAACTGGAAAGTAGTTGTGAAGAATATTGATGAAACTCAGTAGAATTCCAACCCTGAGAAACTATCTTTTAAAGTAGGAATATGCAGCTTTTGAGTAATCCCAACTTAGTGAAATTATTTAGAATTGTAGAGGCTGAGGGGACACTATACACTGTGAAGGAGTTTGGCTAATCCAGGATATGTGTTTGAGTGTCCAGTGGCTTGTGAAAGTAGGAAAAAAGTAGGCCTGAGCTTAACCCTAGCAGGCAATGTCCACAGTGGAGGTCTGACACTGACACTTACTGTTTATAGAGACTTGAAGGATAAAAGCTGCTGTTAGCTATTTTCATGAACATCAGGACTTCAGACTTAGATTTTCCCAAGAAATTTGCTTTATTGGCAACAAGTTAAACATCTTCTGTGGTAGCCCTTATTCTGCTATGAATAAGCCTTCATTAGCCAAAAGCAGGACATCAAGGTTCCCACCAAAATCATTGTATATGCACTAATTAGTAGATCTCTGACTTTCAATGGACAGAATCTCAGGAAGTTAAGTTAAACAGAACTGAAACTTTCTGATGCTTTCTATGTAACCATGTAGTCTACAAACCTGCTCAAAAATGACTTTCTCACTCTCAACCAGACACACTGGAATGAATTGTAAAAGATGTTTAAATGAATATAGATCATGAGGATGAAGAATAAAGATGTTATGTAGAATTCCCTATCAGCATCCAAGTAAACTCAATGGATAGTGTCCATGGGTTATATACACAGACAGACTCAGGTTTTGCTAATGGGTCATATATATAATAAAATGATAGACAATCTGGTCCTGGGTTTCAAGAACTCTAAGCTGGAGTGCTACATTCTCAACCTGAAGCTCTTGCTTTTATGCCAATATCTTATTTCTTGAGTGATAAACATGTTATGTATTAACTATTTTTTTTACTACTATTTTGTTAGGAAATTTTATTTTATGTTTCTCATAAAATGAAAAAAGTAAACATTGAGAAAATTAAATGAAAAAATACTTGCAATATGTAACAAAGGACTTATATCCAGAAAACCGTTGCTTACAAAGAATATTCTTACGTTCTACTATTTGTGAGAAAAGAAAACACATTCTTCTACTAACAGCTGCGGACCAGTGCTCATAGCAGTCTCTTAAGAAGAGTCCCACAGTGGAGCTAATCCACTGACCCAAAATAAATGAAGAAGAAATCAAATGGAATTTTTTTTTGTTTTAAAGAGAACAAAAAGAATAATAGATAAGACCATTAGAAACACAATTTCAAAATGCACAATTAAAAAAAACAACATGGGCCGGGTAGATAGCTTGTTAGAATAAGTGCCTGCCTCGCAAGTGCGGGGTCCTGAGTTCAATCCCTGGTACCAAAAACAAACAAAAACCATGCTAAGCATTCAACAGTGAATGTTACATTGCACGTTATTGTCCTCAAAAACTCTCTCAGATTATCAGATACAAGTGTGAAATAAAAATTCTAAGTATTAACTCTTCCCTTCAAAAAATCAATAGAAATTAGTAAAAATAATAATAATAATAATGATGATCCTAGCTATCCTGTGTGTATACATACATGATTTTTCACCTTTCTTTTATTATTTATGTATGTGACACAGAGTCTCTCACTACAGAGCTTGGACTTGTGGTGATTCTGCTGTCTCAGTCTCCTCAGCTCTGGGATTATCAGCATGTACCACCATGCCTGGTTTTGGTGGTTGGCACTGCACAGGGGCTGGCATATCATGCAGTTCCAAGGAGCAGAACCACCAACCTTGTGTTTGCCAGGCAGGTGCTTAGATCACCAAGCTACCTCCCAGCCCCCTCCCCGTTCCTTTTGAGCAATTTATTTCTTTTTTATTATATCTACTGTACCTTTCAGATTTCAGTTGTTCATTCAAGTTCTTACACTAGGGAAACAATATGATGCTTACACATGTGGGTCTCATTTATTTCACTTATGAGTAGAGCCTCTAGTTGCATCAATTTACCTATGAAAGCCTTAAGTTTATCTTTCTTTATAGCTGAATAATACTCCATTATATAACAATACCACATATTTTATATTCATTGCCCAGTTCAGTTGATGGGCTTTTGGATTGCTTCCAAGATTTAGCTGTGACAAATTGTGGTGCTATAAACATGGGTGTATATATATCACAGTGCTATGATGTTTTCAATTCTTCTGGAAAAATATCCAGAAAGGAAATAGCTGGGTTGAATGGAACTTCTAATTCCAGGTTATTTTTTATGTATTTTGTATAGGTTCTCACTATGCACTTTGGATTCATAGTGATCCTCCTGTTTTTGGCTTCCCCAGCAATGGGATCACAGGCATGCACCACTGTTCCAACTCAGACACCAGATTAGTGAAACACACTCAGACATCAGACATTTAAGATATGTAATCCTGGAAGGGTCCAGTGACTAGCCTTATTAATAAAACTCTGTTTTTCTCTAATCTGTGATCTGGCATGGAAATAACCTTGTTTTTTCAGTTTTACTTTCTAGCATATAGGAAGCTAGTTTTTTCAGCACCATTTGTTATGCGGGCTATCTTTCTTCCAATCAACCTGTTTGGCCCCTTTGTCAAAGATAACATGTCTGAGTGTATCTATCATTGTGTCTAACTCTTCCAATCTGTTCATTGATCCTCACACCTGTTTTTGGCCAGTTTCATGCTGATCTTATCATGGTAGCATTGCAGGTATAATTTCAACTCAGGCATTTTGATGCCTCCTGCCTTGTTTTTGTTAGCTATGATTGCCTTTGCTATCCTAGGTCTTTCCTGGTTTCAAAATAATTTTAAAAATGTTTTCCTAGCTATGTGAGATATGCTAATGGTATTTTGATTGGGATTACACTAAATTTTTAACATAGTTTTGGGAGTATTGCTATTTTCACAATGCTGTTTCTTCCTGTCCATGAACAAGGAATGTCTTTACATCTTCTCATATCCTCTTTGGATGTTGATTTTGTATCCTGCTATGCTACTGAATTTCTTCATTAATTCTAGGAGTCTTTTGGTGGAGTTCTTTTAGTCTTCCACATAGAATATAATATCAACTGTAAATAATGATAATTTAACATTTTTCTTGCCTATCCTTATTCTTTTATTTCTCTCTCTGTCTAATGACTCTGGCTAGTGTTTCCAGAACTATTTTGAATAGGAGTGGTGAAAGTAGACATCTTTGTCTTGTACCTGTGTAGTGTGGTTGATATGTTGCGTCAACTTGGCTGGATGACTCAGCGGCCTGGCTCCCTGTTGGTGGGAGTCTCACCCCAGAGTACAATTGGTTCCTCCCTGGAGCAGGATCAGGGCCTGCCTAGGATATGATTGGCTCCTCCCTAGAGCGGGATCAAGGGCCCATGCTGGGGTATGATCAGTTCCACCCTAAGGCACAATGGGCCCACTTCAGAGTGACTGAGCACAGAGACTTTTTAAAGGGCTGAGGAAGGAGCCAAGACATCACTTTCTCGGAGAAGCTTCAGTCTTTGCATTTGGCCTCGACTTCGTCATCTGACTTGCAGCGCAGACTCTTCAGCCTCCAGCTTGGATCTTTCGCCATCCATCGCAGACTCTTCGGCGTCCATCACAGACACTTCAGTCTTCTATCGCAGACCCATCAGCCGACGGATAGAGACTTACACAGAGGACTGCAGTGAGTTTCAGACCTCGGGACTGAATTCTCCAGTTCGGAGCATGCAGATGCCCTCTGCACGCTTCCTCATCTGACTCTGTGGCTGACTATTGTAAGCCAATCTTATAACTCCTTATATATTGTATATTTTGTGTTAATATCCATTCCTTATATCTTTCTGTTCCTCTAAGTAAAACCCTGACCAATACAACCTGATTTTAGAGTGAAACCTTTCAGTTTTTGTCCATTTAGGATGATGTTGGATATTATTTTTTCACAGATGGCTTTCATCATATTGCAATAAAGACAACGTATTCCAATTTTCTGTTGGGTTTTTATCATGAATGAGTGTTGGACTATGTCAAAAGCTGTTACTGTGTCTATGGAGTTGATCCTGTGGTTTTTGTCATTGACTCTATTTATATATTATATTACTTCTTTAGATTTGTATATGTTGAAGCATCCCTGCTTCTCTGGGATGAATTCCACCTAGTCATGGTGTATAATCCACTTGATGATCTGCTACATCAAATGGAAGTTCAACCATGCAAAAATTACTGCTTGACAGCAAATAAGGAATAAGCTATTGATAGATGCAAGATCATGGATGAGTTTCAAAACATCGTACTAAAGAAATGTGCCAGAAAAAAAGTTCATTAAATATCATTATGCTTTTATGGAAATTGCTATCGTTTGTGCCTAGTTGTCCACCTACAACCTCATGCAGTCATGAGGTGGACTTCTATAGTTTGTGATTAACTCATGATTCACTGGAATTATGCTTGTGAGTGTTGCTGAGATTATGGGTGTAAGCACTGCACTCAGCCTGGGGCAGATAGCCTGAATGCAACATAAGGGGGACAAATTTTCTCTCTGGTGCCATTGTTACTGTTATTCTTCCCTTGGGCTCTCTGCTCTTTGCCACTGCCAAGAAAGGTTACTCTCTGCCATGTACTGCTCTGCTTTGGAGTCAGCCAAGAATGGACTGAAACTTCCAATAACAGTGAGCTAACTATACCTTTCACTCCTTCGTTTTAATTGTTGAGTATTTGTCCCAGCAATGAGAGAATAGTATTGGAGCCAGAATTTGGTGCTCGAAAAATAGGTTTGTTGCTATAACTAAACCTGACCACATAGATTACAAGCCTTTGGGAATTGCTTATGGGAAAAGATAATAAAGATTTGGAGATGTCACCTGTAAGTGAAATGCTGGAACAGCTTTGGCGGTTTTGTGTGGGCTATTCTTCTCAGAGAATAATGATAGAAATACTGTTTGTAAAACCAAGGCTGGGGAGATTTCTGCTGGGAAGAAGGACTGCATTGGTTGTTAGACTCTAGATGATTTGTATGATAGCATGGTAGAAAGCTTGTATGAACTTTGCTTGTGTCCAGATTCTTTGCCTGAGACTGAGACTAAGTAAGCTGGACTGATTAATCTTTCAAAAAAAATTTTCAAGGTACTCAAATATTGAGGCAGTGGTATGACTATTGTTGGGGGCTTTTAGTCAGATATATTTTGAGATTCAAGAGCAAAGAGCCCAGAATGATGATTTAAAATGTGAGTTTGACCAGTAAGTAAGCTCCAATGAAGCTGTGGAATGCAAAGATAGAGCTTATTGGATCTCCATTGATGAGAAAGAACAAGAGAGTAGAAAAGATGTCTTGAGGGCATCACATGAGATTCTTGCCCTTTGCAGCCTCAGTGTTGCAAGGGTGAGAGACCTTGCTTTGAGGAGAAAGCTGCAAAACTCCATGTTCCAGAACGGATTTGTCAGCCATAATAGGTTCCAGAATGTAGGCAGCAGCCACATCAGGTTCCAGAATGGTGCTAGCATAGAGAATTTATTCCTTAGAATCAGAGTTAGAGTGCTCAGTGATCCAGGCACTCTACCCCTGCAGCAAAAGAGTGCAAAACCTGGCTACTGCTTTAGCTGGCAGCAGACCTTGACATCATCCATATGGCATTGATTTTGGGTGCATTCAAAATGCAGGAATTCTGAGGTCAAGAAGGCTTCCACCTAGATTATAGAAAAAGGACTGGGAATACCCCTGAGATGTAAAGCTGTGAGTGAGAAACCTATTCAGTGGAAACTCCAGAAGTTTGGAAAAGCTAGGAATATGGATCATCTAAGAAAAGCTGCAAGAAAGGAGCAAAGCAGACCTAAGAGAAAAGCCATAGGAACTACTACCAAGAGTGACATAGGGGCAGAGTCATATGGAGCTCACAACATTCCCCAGATTACTTTGGATGTTTCACATGGAATTATAGAACTTAATTTTTGCCCTGCTGGATTTTGGACTTGCTTTGGTCTCAATGCTTGGTATTCTGTTGTGTGTACCTTTTAGAATGATAATGTTTATCCCAGTCCTTTTTCTATATCTTCTGAATGTGAGAAGTGTTTAATTTTTCATTTGTATAGGGGTTCATAGCTAAGTTTTCCTTAGATCTTGGAAGAGACTTGTGACTTGGACTTTTCAGTAATGCTGAAACTTTTGGGACTTTGCCAACTCTTAGAGATGGATTAAAATATATTTTGCA
This sequence comes from Capromys pilorides, assembly GCA_004027915.1. Taxonomy (NCBI): domain Eukaryota; kingdom Metazoa; phylum Chordata; class Mammalia; order Rodentia; family Capromyidae; genus Capromys; species Capromys pilorides. The sequence continues at coordinate 10,598 of PVKN010037053.1, forward strand.
TGAAGGGATGTGCATGAGTCTTTGGAGGCCCAGGAGCAGAATGTTATGGTTTGCGTCTAGCTGTTCCCCAAGGCCTCATGCAGTCATGAGGTGGACTTCTAGAGCTTGTGATTAACTCATGATCTACTGGGATTATGGGCATGAGTGCTGCTGGGATTATGGGTGTGAGCGCTGCACCCATCCTGGGGCAGATAGACTGAATGCAACTTAAAGGAGACTGAATTGCTCTCTGTTGCCATTATTGCTACTACTCTTCCATTTGGCTCTCTGTCTTTTGCCACCACCATGAAAGGTTACTCCTTGCCATGTGCTTCTCTGCCTTGGAGCCAGCTGAGAATCGACTGAAACCTCTGGTACCTGTGAGCTAAATATACCTTTTGTTGCTTCATTTTGAGTGTTGGGCATTTTTTCCAGCAATGAGAGAAAAGTAACTGAGACAGAACTATGGAATAGAAATTCAAATCTATAGTGACAGAAAGCAGATCAGGAGAGTGAGTAATTTAGAGCAGTATTCACGGAGCTCGGCAGTGATGGGAATATTCTGTATCTAGTTTTCATTGTGCTTTCATGTGTATGTGTGTGTGTGTGTGTGTGTGTGTGCCTTTCTTGAAATCATCAAAACATATACCTAAAGAGGGAGACTATTGTATATAAATTATACTTTAATAAAGTTGATTTTTGAAAAGTCAGCTCATTGTATTTGTTCTCTACTGTAGAG
>PVKN010037054.1:0-11313 GCA_004027915.1 Capromys pilorides
AGAAAAGAAGCACCAAGATGTCAGAGTGATAAGCAGCAGAGAAATAGGCTCAGAGAGTTGCCATCCAGACAAGGGAATATAGCAACCTAAAGAAAGTAAGAAGGAGGGAAGTGGTTCCTCCAGACCCAAGAAGGATCTGAATCATGACTTGAAGCCCATAAAAAGTGAAGAGAGAAACTTCAACAAAGAAGAAGAAAGAGGTGGCTAGGGGTGTTTCTCCCTGAGAAAGAGCAGCAATTAAAGCTGCAGACACATGATGATTACTGACAAACCTAGAGGCCTTCACAAAAAGGCACAGTAATAGAGAGGAGCAGTGTACCTGAAGGACTGCACTAGGTACACTAAGTGCTGAGGGCTCAGGCATTCTGCTCAAGATGATCTGCTTGACCATCTCAGATTGCTGAGAGCCATCTTGGAGGGAAGCTGGCTATGCTCAGAACTTAGAGCAGCTGCTAGCTCCATCTAGTAGCACCTCACTGGGCTCAGGTACACAGAAGTTACACTGATGGCTGCAGGCCAGATGAGCCTGGTCTTAGTCAGAAGGTGCAAGTTTGCCGAGATTATCCACTACCCCCCTAAAAGGTTACTGCTAGCTTGCTGAGATAAATCAACATCAATAGGAACTCTGTCTCTACAGATTGCCTTCCGGTGACAGCAGGAACAAAACTGGATCTCTCTCTCTCCATCCCCCTCTTGTAATTTTGTTTTTAAATTTTTTCTCCTTAATTTTTTTATCTTGTTTTTATATGAGTGTGAATGTGTTTTTTCTAGAATCTCTATTGTTACACAGCTATAAGGAATGATAAACTTGAAATTATTCTGTTTGAAGACAAAGTGAATTTCAAGCTGACTGATTAAGAGAGATAAAGAAGGTCACTACATCCTTGTAAAGGGAAAAATTCAAGAGGAAAAGATAATATCATAAATATATATGCAACAACAGTGCAACTAACTAGATAAAAAAAAGTATTAACAAACATGAAAAATCAAATGAGCAATAATACTATTATATTGGGGGATCTCAATACAACAGTGTCACAGAAAGACAGAACAACTAAACTAAATTCAACAATAAATAGTAGAGATCAATTTCTGTTGCTTCTACTTGATTGCATTCTGCATTCCTTGCCTGGAACTTTTTCTTATGCACTTAGTACATGATCTACAGGGTCTCATTACACAGATTAGATTCGTAGTCACCCTCCTGTTTTCAGCCCCCCAAGTGCTGAGACTACAGGTGAGCAACACCACACCCAGTCTAAGTTGCCATCTCACTGCACCCCAGCTGTGGGGCCAGCCTCGCTGACCAGAAATCGAACTATGGCTCTTGTGCCTGTCTAAGCAGGTGCATTAGTCCACTGAGCTGTTGGGATGACGCTGCCTGGACCATTCATATCTGTGATGCTCATGTAGCATTCCATCCTCCTTGATGGTCAACTGACTATCAACTGAAGCCTCGACAAACCATGAGCTAATAGACCTTCCTTCCTTTACAAAAACATAATATTAGATCTAACCCAAACTTTTGAACAGGTAGACTTAGGACAGAATGTTCCACCTCACAATATCACAATACACATTCTAAAACTAGAACATACACTAGCTCACAGAATATGCTTAAGTAAATGCAAAGGAAAAAAAATTATCTTAAACATATTGTCAAACCGTTGTGCAATAAAAGTGGAAATCAGTGACAAAAGAAACCACAAGAACTTCATGAACACATGGAAATTTAATGTCACCATCTTGAATAACCAATGAATCATAGATAAAATTAAGCAAGAAATTAGACAGTTTCTATAACTAAATGAAATGATAATACAACATACTGTAACTTATGAGGTGCAATGAAAGCAGTCATACAAAGAAAATTTATAGCACTGAATATTCATATCAATAAAACAGAGCAAACACAAATAAATAACTTAATTATGAACCTCAAACTTCTAGAAAAAGAAGAGCAAGCAAAGCCAAAAGCACAGAGAAGTGAGTAAATTATAAAGATCTGAGCAGAAATTAATGAATTGGACAGTAAGAAAAAAATTAAAATAATGAATTTAAGATTTGACTCTTAGAAAGATTAAATGAAATTGACAAATGAAATATCCAAACCTTATCACAAAAGGAAAGAAATGACTTAAATCTGTCATTGGGAATGAAAAGCATAGACTTACAAAGGACTTAGTAGAAATCCAAAACCTGGTTTCTATAAGTGTCACCCCAAAGCCTCATGCAGTCATGCGATAGCTTTTGAAGGATGTGATTGATTATTGTGGGTGTTGATGCTGCACTTGCCCTAAGGCATGCAATTTGCATTACAATCTAAGGAGGAACAAGAGGCTAGCTAGCTACTTGAGCTGTTGCCCCTCTCTTTGCTCTCTGCTATTTCCCACTGCCGTTAAAGTTTGCTCTCTGCCATGTACTGTTTAGATTAGAGCCTACTGAGTATGGACTAAAACTTCCAGAAACTGTGAGCTAAATAAACCTTTCCTTCCCTAATTTTGTGTGTTGAGCATTTGTCCCAGCAATGAGAGAAGAGTACCTGAGACATTCATCTGCACCTACTTTGAAAATGTGTGTTCTATTAAGATGGAAAATACAGAAGAGATAGAGAGATACCTAGATATGTTTTAATTACCAAGGCTAAATCAAAAAGATATAAAAAGCTTAATTAAACAATATTAATCTGTGAAATTAAAGATTTGATTAAAAACCTAGCAATGAAGAAAAGTCCAGACCCTGATGGATTCACTGCTGAAAAACTTTATAGAAGACCTAACACCATTACTTCTCAAACTCTTTAATGACATTAAAAGGAAAACATACACCCAAATTCATTCCTGAAAGCAAGTATTACCCTATACCAAAACTAGAGAAAGACTCCATTATGAAAGAACTACCGGCCAAACTTCCTGATGAAAATAAATATAAGAATCCTCAGTAAAATACTGGCAAGCAAAATACAGCAAATCAGCAAGAAGATTACACATCATGGCCAGATGGGATCCATCCTAAGAATGAAGGAATGGTTCAACATGTGTAAATCAATAAATGTAATAAAACATATTAGGAGAGTCAAGGACAAAAAGCAAATATGATCATCTGTCTCAATAGATATAGGAAAAGTTTTGGACAAAGTCTAGCATCCATTGATGATAAAAATAAAAGCATACAGAAAATTGAATAGATGATCTTTATCTCAGTCTGATAAAAGCTGTCTATGAAAAGCCAACAGCCAACAGCCAACATCATACTAAATGGGCAAAAGCTGAAAGCTTTCACTCTAAAATCAAGAACAAGACAAGCATACCTGTTGTCTCCATTCTTATTCAAAAGAATTCTAGAAATTTCAACCAGAGCAATTACACAAGAGAAAGAAGTCTCTCACAAAATTAGAGAAAATCCTACAATTCGTTTGGAATCAGAAAAGTCAGATAGCAAAAACAGGGGCTATCACTATCCCTGATTTGTGATTATACTATAAAGCTACTGTGATAAAACAACAAGGTATTGGAAAAAAAAAAAAAGAAAAAAACAGACCCAAGGATTAGTAGTGTAGACTAGGATATGCAGAAAGAACACAGATGTGCTCCAATAATGTTTGTTTGACAAAGATACCAACCACATTCACTGGAATAAATGGTGTTGAAAAAACCAAGATGAAAATTGGACCTACATTTTTCACCATGCATTAAACCCAATTCAAAATGGAGCAAATATCTAAATATTAAAACAAATATCAAATCTTTTGGAAGATAGAACAGGTAAAACCCTTGAAGGAATTTTTGCTAATTGAAGGTATTTTTGCCAATATCACATTGTTTTAGCATAGTAGCTTGTTTACCTTGCCAGCAAAGATAAACATGCACATTTATCACCATATGGCACAGTGGGACTTACTTGAATTCCCGAAAGTACAGTAGGATCAACAAATAGATAAGCCAAATGATTGAAGTTACAATTCCTCTCTATTAAAAATAACATTCTAGAAGGTAAACTACTCTCAATACAGAACTCATTCAATATATTAGAAACTATAATGTACATTTCCCCTAGATTGTGTTTTGAGCCATTGAACAAAATAGATACAAACTCCTGCTCTCAAGCTATTCACCAGCAATTCTTGCCTAGTGGTCCTGCTCCGTTCTCCAATTCAGAAGTTAGAACCTATTGACTTCTTTTGAATCAACATAATCCAGATACTTATACGTTAGATTATGGAGCTTATACTTCACATTTGATGCAGCAAAAGACTGACTGTTTTGAATAAAAGGACATACAAAAAAGCTCTTTTAGAGAGAGCTCTAGAAAGAGGATTCAAAAATTAATGCCAGTATAAACAGCCTATTAAAGCACTTAAGTTAAGCTATTTTCAGAAAATAATTTTGTAGGTGTATTTTATGACTTTTTAAGGCTGCTAAAATGATTCTGTGCCTAAAGGTTAACTGAAGTCAGATAAAAGGAAAGCACAAAGGCCTCTAAGAATGCCTTACTAGAACCTTGACCCCTCACAGGATGAGGAAGGCTAGCAGAACAGCCCAGGAGGCTCACAGGGCTGCTTTGTCAGAGGTCCATGCCATAATTATAGAAAGACTTTCTAAACTTTTTTTATGACAGAAAACCTTTTTTGTTTTTTCTTTGTTTTTGTTTGTTTGTCTGTTTCTTTTGTCTTGTTTTTGAGATAGGGTCTCGCTATGTAGTTGAGGTTGGCCTCAAACTTGATGTGATCTTCCTGCTTCAGCCTCCCAAATGCTGGAGATTACAGACATGTGCCACCATTCCCTGCTAACAAAACTCAATCAAAAAGAAAGTCTTTCAAAGCCAACAGCCAAAAGCTTCATACTCAATATTGAACCACTATTCAGTTATTTGACAGGGAATAAATTTCAAGATCAGAATTTTTTAACTTTTTAAAAATTTCTGAGTGCAATGCCTGGATTGTCTATCCATGGCTATTGATTATAAAGAATATTTTTCCATCTCATCTTTTCATTTTACTTTTATACAGTACTAAAACATTTTATTTTCATTACACTTTACCCTGTGGGATAACATGCTTGAATTTAATATTGTTTGCATTTGAGGTTGTTTACTATTTTACTAAAATCTACAGAAGAAGGTTTTATTCAGAAGAGCATTCTGCCAAGATTTTTCTTTTTATTTTCTTTTTTTTTAATCTCTGTAGTTCTTTAGTCATACGTTTAGGTCATGAATGTCAGTGGAATCAGATTCTTAAAGGCTGATTTCCAAGTCCCTTACAGCAAAATTTTGTTAACAACTACACCTTCCTGTTGGGCAGCTCTGTCCTTCTACCTACAGCATAAAGTCCTTTCAGTTACCACATTTAACATTTGATTGTATTTCTCTGCTGACACATACACAGAATCTAAAGGAGTTATCCTTACATAAATTTCCATAATTATTTAAGTACTAGAAATCCTTTCATCAGTAAAATAAAAGATGTTTTCATTCACTTTATGGATAAAATACTTTCATTTTAATAACCAGTCAAGTTTCTGAAAAGAAAAGAAAAAAAGTAGAGATGCTATCTCAAAGGAACGTACTATTTAAATGGAAAACCTTTTTAGAGTAAAACACAACTTGGTAAATAAAAAAAAAATGCATGCTCATCTAGCTTTTTCTCCATTTTGAACCTTTTTTGCATATTAAGCTTCCTTAGAAGACACACTTTTGGAAATTTGAGGGAAATATAAAATATTTAGCACATATTTAGAGAGCAAAATTGACTTTTAAATATAACTAAGATTTATAGAATTTCAAGTAAGTCAAATATTTTAAGTTCAATATTTTAAGATCAATGAAATCAATGTTCATTCAGTTTGATAGCAAACATAAATGTGCATGTTTATCACAGTGGAACTTATTTATATTCCCCATAACTGCAGTAGAATCACAAATTGGATGAGTTAAATGACTGAATTAATCTTCAGTGCTTGGTAAAAAATGACATACTAGAATCTAAACCTCTCTCAATATAGAATTCATACAAAATATTTGAAACTATAAAATATGCACAATTTCCCTAAATTATGTGATGGACCATTGAACAAAATAGACAAACTCCTGCTCTCAAATTCCAACAGGGCAAGTAGAAAATAGATAACCTAGGGCCAGGGAGATAGCTCAGTGGTCTAAGAGCTTACCTGGCAAGTGCCACTGGGGTTTCCACCCCCAGTACTGCATGTAATGCTGGTCCTGCACTGAGTCAGCTACTAAAATTGAGCGCGGTTGGCCAACACCTGTAATCTCAGTGCTAGGCAAGCTGAGACAGGAGGCTCACTCTGAGTTTGAGCTGCATAGTGAGACCCTGTGCCAGATAAATGGATAGATAGATAGATAGATAGATAGATAGATAGATAGATAGATGGATAGATAGATGATTTTTAAAAATTTAAATAAGCTACATCAGCAACACAATGAAAAAGTGCTGAACTCTATACCTATGTGCTACACACTATTCAAAGTGATGTACATGTGTTCTATCACTTGGCAGGTCTAGTAACCTATAGAATGAGTGGGAATGGTCTACAGTGCCATCAGAGAACTTAGCAAGAATAAGCCCTGTGCAAGATGTAGACAGCATGGAAGGCAAGGCTAAGCATGCTAGTTGTTTTTATTCACAACAAATACTTAGTGAAGGTTTCAGAGAAGAGTAGAATATCAGATTCACATTAAGAAAAGGATTATTCTGGCTGTTGTGAGAAAAACAGATTGAAATGGAAAGAAGAAGGCTTTTAAATTACTCTGGAGTACACATTTTGCTTACTGACATTCAGTTTATACTAGACTGTAGAGAAACAAAGACCCCCAAGACAGGTCCAAGTCTATACTCAGCACAATTTATGGACAGACTAGAAAGAGGTTTGTTAGCAGGCTGCGTGGTACAATCCCAGCACTTGGGAGGCCAAGGCACTATGGCTACAGACATTGAAGATTTTTTTCATGTACTTATCAGCCATTTGTACTTCTTTTGAGATGGATGTGTATTCAATTCAGTTGTAAATTAATTTATTGGGTTTTTTTAGTATTGATTCCATTATACAGTTTGTATATTAATCCACCAGTGAAAAAAATATGTTTATTGTTTGCATTGTTGCAAAGTGGCTTTTTAATATCATGTAATACATCCGGGTCTCAATTTTAAGATGAGTACATGTTTAGAGTACATGATCACATTCTTCATGGGTCTTGTTATACGTACATAGCCCATCTTCATTTTTTAACCATCCCCTCCCCCTGCTCTTTCCTTATTCCTTCCAACTCTTGGTCCTCTTTCCTTTTGCAAAAGAGCTATCTCCCTGCTTCCTATGATCTATCTTTTAGTTTGATCCATTTTGAGCTAATTTTTGTATAGGGTGAGAGACTGTGATCTTTCCATTATATTTGTTGGTATTTGGTTTTCTCGGTGCTATTTGTTCAAGAGTCTGCCTTTTCTCCAAAGTACATTTTTGACCCATTGGTCAAGAACCTGGTAGCTGTGATTCCATAGGTTATGTTTTGTGTCCTCTATGCCACATCCTTTCTGTGCCAATACCTTCTTTGTAGAATTTGTCCATTTTATATCTGATTTGATTCAAGGATGTTACAAAGTAAAATGTAGACTAGCTGAAGCTAAAATTTCCAATATTAATGTGTCCTAAAGAGGTTATCTTCAAATTTTTTCTTTGCATTTGTGATATAATGAAGCATCCATTGTTATTTTCAAATCTGGAGCAAAAAAAAAAAACTTTAATTATGCACAGAGGATTTCTCCTTAACATATGATTCTTTAGATTAAAGACAGTAGTGCTCATCCAGAAAAGAATTGTGGCTTTGGGTGACATTTTTCTTTCTTCTTCTTTTAAAATGTCAGATATGCCAATGCCCATTTGTGGTAGTAAATTTTTGTCACATGTTATCACTGTTCTTTATTCTAAAAATCAATATTTCCCTATCAGCTCCCAAGAGGCAATGGGTCACTTGTCTAGCAGCTTGCTCCCAGCATTCTCCTAGTGCTTCTCAGATTCTATGTCCAAGCTTCTCGTCACTTCCATGCTAAACTTTGATGCTATCTTGCCTGCCCTCTTCTGATGGACAAAAGAAATGGCCAAGAAACCCATTAGAGTGGGACAATCTTAGGATATCTGCAATGAGTGAACCTTGATTTCCTAATTGCTTTCGGTGTTTGAAAGCAATTTTGAGCTATTCAGAATTTTCTAAGTGAAAGAATACTGAGAAGCCAGATGTTTCTCTATCTAGCATCTGTTTGTTCTACGTGAGTCATAGGTCAGAAATGCTCAGTGCTACTTTGTAGTTAAGCACATGGGTCCTGGTTTTGCCAAGACTGTATACTTCAAATTGCCTGACAGAATCTCAGTTATGCCATCCAGTTGTGTGACCCTAGAGAAATTCATTAAGTGATCTGTATCATGCATTTCTCATTTATAATGGTAGTAGTATTTGTATCTCACATCCTTACAGAGTTTTAAGTGACTTCTTAACATCTACAACTATGTTTATCATAGCAAGTACTCAATAAGTATGGGCATTATAATTTTCTACCAGTCTTGTTCTCATGATACAAGAGTTAGCATAGGATATAAACACTGCAGGCCAACTCACTAACCCAAAGCTCTTCTATAGCATGCTAAATTGCCTTTAAATTGTAAAGTGAGTATGATTAGTGAAGGCAAAACTTGCTCCTTTCTTTGCATAAATATGCAATAAAAATCCATTTCCTGTGCTCTACCAGATCGCAGGAACAGTGATGTTTTCCTAAATAACTTTTGCATATTCAACAGCATAAAACCAAGAATTACATAAACATTAGATTTTCTTAACTCAGCAGTTCAACAGGAATATTTTTTATCATATATCTGGATGGTTCTTATATTCTGTTTTAAAAACTATCTCCACAAATAATTTCTTAAAGTTTCTATAATCTACCCTCCATATATCAATGTGCAGTAGAGGTTTTTATCTGATGAAGACTGGGCTCCACTGAAATGTAACACTTTGAGCTGGGCATAGTGTGCACTGGGCTTAGGTTGTGCTCCTTAGGGACTCTGCTGGCACAAGGAATGGTCTCAGGGACCAAGCACTATTTCCTGTAGTGATGGCAAGCACAAGAGATAAGGCCAAGTGTGCAAGCATACTCCACATTCCCCTCTTCTCTGTGGTTTGTTAGTGCTTTACTGCCTTAGCAAATAGCATAGCTGAACCCCATGTCAAAGAGTAGGTAATATGCACCATTTCTATAAGGGAGTCCTTGAGTGAGTGAATACTTACTAGTTATCTAATCGATCAGAACAGATTACCCTCTCTCTAGTGCTGTAACTCACAATTGTGTACACAGAACAATTGTTTAAAACTACAGTGTATTTAACTTTTTCAAAAGGTATTAGAGTAAAAGACACATTTACCTTGATCCCCCTCAAAATACTTCTCTTGCTTCAAATGCACTTACAACTTCTTTCTTGCCACATTCTGAAGCCCTGCTACAAGCCTTTTTACACGGGTGTCTTTAGTTGCACTGTCATGGTCACTCTAATGGCCTGAGTTCATTCAAAATGGTTATTTTTCATGACCATTTTGACTTGAGGGAACAGCCAGAAGTCACAAGGTGTCAGATACTGTGATTAAGGCACAGGAGGACCCACTATAATGATTTTACAAGCCTGCCTCTCCATTGAATGATATGAGGCAGCAACATTCACTACACTTTCTATCACACCTCATAAAGACATGATAAAGAAATTCCATAACTGCTTCGGAAAGAGGTGAAAATTATTGTAAAACATGCATTTAAAGTGAAGAGGAAGTTTTTGGGGTGATATTAATGGCAATGGGTCTTTATTGTAATAAATCTTTTAATTTAAACATTCATCATATTTTTTATGTATTTACTACAGGGTCTATAGGATCTCACTACACAGATTGGACTCATAGTGACCCTCCTGTATTCAACCTCCCAAGTGCTGAGATTACAGGTGTGCACCACCACACCCAGTTTCATTTGCAGTCTCAGTGTACCCCAGGGTGTGGAGCCAGCACAGCATGCCAGGCATTAAACTATCTGAGCTATATAGCCAGCCCTAAGTATTCAATGTATTTTTTATCACCTCTATATATAGTTATACTCTAAATGATTCATTTTGACATTTTCTTGAACACAATTCCACATAGTTCAAGCTCCCTTATTGGAGAAATAAGCAATGTTTTTCTTAAGAAGGAGAATATTTATCTTTTTATGTATCATAAACTCTGGGCTAGAAGAGTTCTTGACTCAGTAAATATTTTCAGAATTAATCAACATGAAATATGGAGGGTAAATTTTTTTCCTATTTGCATAACTATCAAGAAAGTTGTGGAAGGAGAATGATGAGCCAAACATATTGTAGGCTTCAAAATTATAGACAGGACCAAAATAAGTTCCCATCAGTTGGTGATAAACAATGACAAAAATAAATGAGTTAAATGAAAAGTTAAAAAACAAAATATTAGAGAAATTAAATAGTAGCAGTGGAACTATTTTGGATAAAGTAAACATAGAGGACTTTACTGAAAGTAATGCATCAGCTGATACTTGGTTGGTGAAAAGCAGAAGTTAAGGAAACATCAGAAAGAGCTAGAGACACAATATGTGCAAAGAAGCAGAGAGGAAGTAGGTTGAACTTTGTAAGATGCAGAAAGAGATGAGAGCTGAAAATATTTTCAACTCCAATAAATGAAAACCTGCTCAAATTTCTTAAATTGAGTTTCCAGCCTAGGATCCCCCAGTAAACCTTACACTGCTCAACTGGATTTATAATTACTGGCTGCCTTGACAGACATCTTCACTGGGCTCAATCTTCTTCAGTGTGCGTGAGGCGCCTCTGGTTTCTTCATCCACGGCACCCAATCCAGACCTGTGTTCAGCACAGGACTGTCAACTGCACACGCGCAGAAGCACAAGCCTCCTGGGCTATCGAATGGAGCTGCAGCAGAAACCTGAAGCAAGATCAAGGCATGGTGAAGTCATCTGAATGTGTGCAAGGGGCTGTAAGGTACAGAAAAGGGAGTGTTTCAAAAAGAGAAAAGAGGCGTGTCTTTTGTTACAAGAAATGGTTCTGGCTTTCATTCTGCTTTTCCAGAAAACTATAAATCATAAAAGTATAAAAGTATTCATGACATATAATGTACTAAATGGAAAAAATGTGAACATGACCCTTTGAAATCATAATAATTATGACATAAAATTATATTGCTAAAGCACTTTAATTTCGTTCACATTGCTTTTATTCTTATCATCACATTTTCCTCTTTGTCAACCAT
>PVKN010037055.1:0-11315 GCA_004027915.1 Capromys pilorides
GCCCTCTGCCATGTGCCTTTTGCCTGGGAGCCAGATGAATATGGACTGAAACCTCCACTGAGAGCTAAATACACCTTTCCTTCCTTCCTTTTGGGTGTCAGGTATTTGTCCCAGCAATGAGAGAAGAGTAACTGAGATGAGCTTCATGCACAATCATCAATCCTGTACTACCTATTACCATGGTACTGGTTAAGAATTCTCACGAGGGCTGAGCTGTAGTAACGATGGTAACTGCAATGTGGAGTTGCTCTTTCACCGCTCCAATTCTTTTCCTAACCTCTCACATTGTCAGAAGTAAGTACAGAGGCTTCAACAGATAAATTGGTGCTCACGTCAGCCTCGAATCAACTGCTGATCTCTTTCTATCCCCTTAGTGTGATTGTTTTTACTCCAAAGTTCAAGTCAAATACTATCAATATTTAACAAACGTCTTTATGTACTGGCTTGTGGCTTCACTTGTATGCTCCTGTGCCTGCAAGCCAGGTCCAGGGGTGAAGCTGTGCATCTTGCAGATCTTATTCTCGCACTCCCGTAAAGCATTGAGAATGAGGCGGCATTGGATGGTGAGTCAGCCTCACATTCCCGTGTCCCAGCTGTACCACAGATAAACGAAGCTGTCAACCCTGTTTGTCTAAAATGGCTTACAGAGGGCTGGTGATGCAGGCTGCCCAAAGAATTCACCCTTTTTTTTAAGTAGCAGTTAATGTTTACAATTTTCACTTTGGTGGACAGGGAGATAGTTCAATGGTCTAAGTGCTTGCTGGCAAGTGCAAAGATCCGGGTTTGGTCCTGGTACTGTAAGCCTTTCCAGGCGGCCCATTCTTTGCTGGCCACTGACACTGGGCGTAGTGGTGCACACCTGTGATCCCAGCGCTGCGAAGGCTGACACAGGAGGTTCACTAGGAGTCTGAGCTGCCTAGTGAGACCCTGTACCAAATAAATGCATAAATAAATAAAGATTAAAAAATACAATTTTCACTTTGACTAACTATATGCTAATATCTGTAATCTGAGCAACTACATCGAAGACAGCGATGTGTGACACAAAAACCATGGACGAATGCCTCTCATCTTGTTCTAAATGAGTACCATTTCTAATGTCTTATCAATTATTATTATACTTTTTTAAATTAAGTATTTGGTACAGGGTCTCACTATGCAGTTTGGACTCATAGTGATTCTCCTGTCTTCAACCTCCCTCCGGCTGGGATTACAGGAATGCACCACCATACCCAGTCTCAGAGGCAGGCTCAGAGCCCACCCCCCCCCGGGGTGGGGGGGCACTCAGCATTTGGTGCTAGGAATTGAAACCTGGTCTCTGTGCTTGCCTAAGCAGGTGCTTAGTCTTCTGGGCTATCTCGCTGGCTTGATACTTTCTTTAAAATAAATCAAAAAAATAAGAAGCAAAAAGGACAAGAAAAAAATTAAGGTTTATTGAAAGGAATTAATGTTTATTTGGTCAATCTTACATACCTATATCTGATAACCTAAGCAACAGATTTGATCATTAACAATACATAACAATGTTAATTTTCTATTCTCTTGAAATTGTGTACCATATGTAGTTGTATATTGTTTTGTTTTTACTGTTTAAATAAATAATTCAGCAATACAAAAGGAATGCAGAAGGACAAGAGTTTACTTCAGTCTGGATACCTGGCCCCAAGACACAGCAGGGCAGGGTTTCAAAAAAGGAATCATACGGGTGAGAGACTGGGTGCTTTTTTTTTTGTCTTTTTGAGGTCTCAAAAAGCAGTTCAGGCTGGCCTTGAGCTCACTTTTGTAGTCCAGGATGGTCTCGAACTCACATTGATCCTCCTGCCTCAGCCTCCGAAGTGCTGGGATTATAGGCGTGCACCACCACGATGGGATGGGTGCTTTAAAAAATTAAAAAATAAATTCTTTTTGAGATAGGGTCTTGCTATGCATTTCAGGCCAACTTTAAACTATGTAGCTCACGCTGGCCTGGAATTCAGAAATCCTCCCGCTTCAGCCTCCCAAGTGCAGGGGTTAGAGGACACGCCTGCCAAGATTGGAATTTCCAGGAGGATTTAAGGATATGGAAAAAGGGTCTGGGTAGCGAAAGTTAAGCTCTAAAGAATGCCTTGCTCCTGGATCAGTTAGCATCTTGTGGCTCTTCCCAGAGTACCTGTGCTGAGTTTGAAATCCTGTTTACCGTTGTACTTGGCCCAGGTCCCTCCCCGCGGGCCCGCACGCCTCCCGCCTAGGTTTGTTAAGGAGGGCCGCGCTGGGCTTGTAGTCGGGCTGCTGGCCGGGCGCACCCGGGGCCTGACTTCACAGGTGCAGCTGAGCCCTCGGGGTCCGCGGGTTCGGTCGTGCTCGCCGCAGCGGGCACTGTGTGCCTGTGACCAGGGCCAGACCCTGGCCGCACCGCGCTCGGCAGGCCGCCTAGGCTCAGGGAGGTCTCGGCTCAGCCCCGGGCAGCGAGGCCGTCGGCGCGGGCCGAGAAGCACGTCCTGCCCGCACCGCGCGACCCTGGTGCCTCAGGGAACGCCCCGGCCCTCACGGCACGCAGGCGGCCGGACGCGTCGGGCCGCGCGTGACGCACTTCCGCCCGGGGTTTCCGGTTGGGGGGACCCCGATCCCATTCCACAGCGGTTCCAGGTCGGCGCGCCGGGCGCCGTAGCCCGTGTCCCCACTCTCCTGCCACCTGCAGCCGCTGCCGCCGCCGCGGCCGTGGGGTCCGGGGGAGCGGGGCCGCGCCCCTCGCCGGCTCCTCGCGCCGTCCCGCGCCGCCTCGCGAGAGCGGACACGAGAAGGGCGCGGCCGCGGCGGAGGACGCCCTCCCGACCGCCCGGGCCGGCACAGTGGCGGCGCGCGGGCCTCCGGGAGCCGGAGTCGCGGCGGGCAGCGGGCGGGCGGGGCGTCGCGTCGAGGCCTTGTTGCGTGTCCGCCGGACCCTCCTGTCCCGCCTCCGGCCGGCGCCCTGTGCAGTCCGGAGCCAGGCGGAGTCCAGACCTGGCGGGGACAGCTGCGCCCTCGGCCCGGCACCCGGACCCTGTCGCCGCCGCCTCTGGCCACCCCTGGTCCTGGCGATGGCCTTCGTGTTGCCCGATGCACTCGTGACTGACCTGGACGCTGAGTGTTAAGAGCTCACTTCCATCCCCACCACAGCCGCGACGGCGGGGACACCTCGGCTCCTTAGGGCGGATCCGCTGCTTCTCTGGACTCTCTGGCTTCGGAGGCACCATGGACCAAAGTGGGATGGAGATTCCCGTGACCCTCATCATCAAAGCGCCGAACCAGAAATACAGTGACCAGACTATTAGCTGCTTCTTGAACTGGACCGTGGGGAAACTAAAAACGCATCTGTCTAACGTGTACCCTAGCAAACCAGTAAGTGTGCACGGCTGGGCACCACTGCTCTGACCTGCAGCCTTTTGTGCCACGTACCTCCCTTCTCCCCGCTCACGCCCTCCTTTCGTGTGTCAGTGTTTCCACTTCTGAGGCTCAGGGTGTCTCCAGAGTGTTGGAACCACCATTAGTGTTTTCTTGATGAGGTTCAGTTAATTAGTAAGGGAATGCAGAAGTATCAAGAGACATAAGATATGGCAGGTATGGAGTAGGAACCACGTCCCTTGGGTTTCACATCAACCTAATTTGAGGATGAGATGCATTCTTTTTATTTTGTTTTTTAAAGAAAACGTTGCAACCCATATTGAAACTTTTTACAGATTTCTAGACTAACGTGCCATTTTGCTGTTCAACATCTGGACCAGAAATTTGTTGACGGTGAAGAAAGTTTTGTTTCTTAGCAATTAGTGTGTGAATTGTGTAGAAATAATGCTTTCAAAACTGCTATGTGTGTTTCAGGGCTCAGAGTTACAAGTAGGTTAGCTTTTTCACCTTTTCTTGATTTCCTTTGGAAGAAGATGCAGACTTTTCTGTAACTTGAAACAGTCTTTTCCGCCCACCTACCACTTGATACTTCTTTTTATTCCTTTCAGGTTGCCATACATTTCCTGTTTCACCCAAATCAGCATTAATCTAGTTTCAGCTTTGAGGCAGTAGAATCAGTAGGTACTTTGAATCCTACTTGAAATTACAAAGATAAAGTCAGACAAGTGGTATAACTCCATTTTCTTCCCAAAGTCAGAGCTGAGAGGACATAGTGGATTATTGTAGAATATTTAGAGAAGGAATGTCATATCACCGCTGTGTAAAATTTTCATTTTTGAATGACTAGTGTGCAGTTACTAAACCTTATATTTCATTAAAGAAGAGGTGTGGATTTTAGGGTGGAAACAATTGTTTTGTCAACAGGAAGATTTAAGTGCATGGGTCATTTGGACAGGAACTTGTGGTTTTTTTGTTTTTGCTGTTTTGAGACAAGGTCTTGCTGTATATTCTAGGCTGCCCTTGAATTCCCTATGTAGTATGGGCTGGTCTAGAAATTGTGATCCTTCTGCCTCAGTCTCTTAAGGTATGTGCTGCCATGCCTATGTGCTGTGGTTTAAAAAGCAGATTTAAATTTTTTCATTATGTTCACAGTTCATAATGATTACATTCACTGCTGCACATACATGGCACATTTAATTTTTTTTTCTTTTTCACAGCAACTGTACTTTGTAGGTTTTTTAAAATTTTTTTTTATGTACTTTAGTAAGAAAGCCCTTGATCTATATCAGGTACTTACAAGTGAGTGTCGTTTCAGAGCTGCCATTTGTTTTTGTTTTGTTTTGATTTTGGTTTTTTTTTGAGACTGGGTCTCACAGTGTGGGCCAAGCTGGACTGAAATTTGGGATTCTCCGTCCTGGGTGCCAGGATTGCAGGTGTGCTAGCAAGCCCAGCCCCTTATTGCGGTATTGAGTTTGGTTAGTCTTTAGACTTATAGACCAATCACAGAATTAGGACACTTATTGCAAAAACAGGGGTTTTTAGAAAAACTGGTTGGTAGTAGCTGTTTATCAGTACTTGGTGATAACAGATATTTTTAGTAGGAGGAAAACGGGGCTATTTAATTATTTAATTACTTGGAACAAACATCTTTTATTTGAAGTTTCACATCAAGTTATTAAACTTAGTAAACAATTTATCATTTATTTGTTAAAGAATTTCTGTTTACTTGGGTGTTGATGCATGCCAGTAATACTAACTACTCAGAAGGCGGATCAGCCGGCTCAAAACTTTGAGAGTAGCCCAGGCAACTTATTGAAACCATGGCTCAAAATAAAATTTCAGGGGGGCTGGGGAGATAGCTCCGGGGCACAAGTGCCTGCCTGGCAAGTGCAAGGTCATGAGTTTGAACCCCAGTCCCACAAAAAAAAAAAAAAAATTAAAAAATAAATAAATAAATAAATAAATAAAATTTCAGGAAAGATTGTGTGTGCCAATCCCTGGGGGTGTGGTAGGGGACCAAAACCTAAGAAAACCAAACATCAGAAGTGCTTTATAGAAGATTTTCTTATATTGCATGTTATTAGTTTTAGTGCAAAGTAGCTTTTCTGATAGAGCTGGAAGTTGTAGACTTGCATAGAGAGAGAATAATATTTGCAGTGTGGCCCAAATACTGTTTGAAAGTACATTCTTAAGCAAATATGTAAAAATATACTTAAGTATGAGGTCAGTTCTAAAACTTTTTGCCTTTTGAAAACATACCTGATCTGAGAGTATGAAACCTCTTTGCGTTATGTGTCCTGGGGTGAGCCTGTCTGGCATCAGGAGGGGACAGGCAGTGCCCCTAGGG
This sequence comes from Capromys pilorides, assembly GCA_004027915.1. Classification (NCBI taxonomy): domain Eukaryota; kingdom Metazoa; phylum Chordata; class Mammalia; order Rodentia; family Capromyidae; genus Capromys; species Capromys pilorides. Next base: position 5,708 of record PVKN010037055.1, read on the forward strand.
ATTAGTCAGCTGCTTGCAAAACTCCTTTCCTTTGCAGCCTGCTGTCTTTGGAGACTGGAGAAACTTGGAGGTGAGATCAAATAATTCGTATCATATTAATGCCCTCATCTTGAGGCAAACCTAATTTTTTTCTTCTTGAATGAATTTTCTCTAACTGGGCTGTAAAATTCATTTCCAGGTTAATGAGCGTGGGCTAAGGCTATCTATATTTATGGTCCTGTAATTTCACTGAAATCTTTGTGTAGTTACTAGATTTGACAGGCTTACATTTACCACTTGAAATTACTTTGTAGTATCCCTGTTGTTGAACAACTGTTCAATGGTACTCCATAGCTGTAATGGTTATTAACATTAGGTGTTAGAACCCTGAAAGCTTACCCTATAAGATTATCTAGTATTTAGAACATTTTGCGTTTAAACAACCTTGTAACAGAAGTTTAGGTTCTTAAGATCACCTACAGTGCCTAGTTAGCATTCACTGTTTCATAATAGTGCTCTAAAGGATTTGTAGCATTCCCCAAACTGGGATATTGACTTGTTTTCTTGTACCCCTGCCTAGTGGAGGGATGTTGACAGCCCTGGATGACACTAAAGTAGAGGGCCTTGGTTCCTGTAGGCAGTAGCTTTAAGGAAAGTGAGTGATAAGTTTTGGAGGGGACAAAATGGAGATTTATGTTTTTTATTATTTATTTTTAAGAAGCAGTGGCAGAGTTTATTTGAAAAAGTTAAAGTGAAGATCGAAGGAGAAACTGGCTCTGTAGAGTAGATTGGGCAGAATAAAAGAGGAAAAAAACAAGATAAAAGTATACCCTAGAGGAATTGGAGAGAGCTATGGTGAAGAAAGCCATGATAGCAAGCTCTTTTTTGGCATGTGTCCCTTTATACTGTTCACAGCTCAGAGAAACTCACTAGGAGGTCTACATATGGGTCCTGAGGAAGGTGCTGGAACCCTGCACCTCAGGCTGACGTCAAGTCCAGACCGTCTTATTGAAAACTTGCTTGAGTTCTCCTGAGTCCGGGTGCAGGACTTTAGGAGCTGTTCTGCATGTGTCCAGGATCTGTAGTGAACAGGTGACCTACTTTCCCAGACAGTTTGGCATGGTCTTGACCATCTGTTTCATTTCCCCTTGAGAGGCACAAATCCCCATAATTCTTCATGGGGTGCTGAGGGAGCAGAGGTTTCTGTCTTCTTCAGCTTCTTCAAGCTGGAAGGTGCTGCAGATGCTGACAATTGGCGATTATGTACTTTCCATCTGCCTTGGGGTGCTGTAGTTCACTGGCTAGGTTGAAGAAAGAAAAAACTGTGAGAAAGCAACAAGGAAAGAGTTAATGGTTATTGAGCTTCACTACTAGCCAGCATGAGGAGCAGGTCAGATTTCCATGCTTCCTGTATTGGCACTGGAATCTGTTTTTTGAAGAGAAGTCCCAAGTGTTCCAGAGGCACACAGGAGTAGCTTCTCCTTTTGGGTGGTCTTGTTCTTTGCACAGTATAGATAGGACTGGCTTTATTCTAGAAAAATGAGTAGCTATCTGTCTGTGCTGTCTTTACTGCAGTAGATATGGCAGGATTACTGAGAAGGGTCCCCCTCAGTTTGGGTGTAATTGGTTAGTGGCTGTCCCCCTTTCCAAGTCCTACCAGCACTTGGTCTTCATGGCAGACACTCGATGGTCCTTCTAGGCCAGGAGATAGTAGGACTGTTTCTATACCTCTGGATAGCCTGTTTTGACTGGGCCCAGGTTAATGAGATCTTGTAAGAGCTGTGTGGTCTCTGAGTCTGCTGTTGTATCAGAGGATAGAAGTGGCCTTCCATGTAACGTCTCAGCTGGGCTCAAACTTAGCCTAATTTGGTGAATGTTGTAAACCATTATGAGCACATTTGAAAGCAATTGGAGCCAAGACTCACTCATCTCTTGGCAAAGTTTTGCCAGACCTCACTTTAGGGTCTGGTTGGCTCTCTGTACCTTTTCAGAAGATTGAGGACCACTTCCCAGGTAGTATTTTACTTCTTATCACCGTGTCCCTTGAGGAAGGACCAGAATGGTTCCTCAGGAGTGGGGGAATAAGGGTAGGACCTCGAGGGACTGTTGGGTTGACTTTCTTGTTTCCCTGTCAGACTTCAATTCCCAAGGAGACTTCAGGCATGTCTCTGTAGTGCCCTTTGTGGTGTATGACTATCACCTGCTTGAGAAGATGTACTGTCTCAAGGCGTTGTGAAATTTCCTGCCTATGCTTTATAGACAAGCTTAGTTCCATTAGTGAACCGTACTTCTTTAGGGCTTTGCATGGGCAGGTTGCTGATGTTGTGCCTGCTTACATAGGGCTGGGAGATCACTGATTCACAAGAGTGACTGACTCCTGGGCCTGTAAACATCAAAGAAGTAGGGCTAACAGTAGTGCAGGTTTTTTATAATAACCTCAGGGGTGCCTAAGAGCATGGCCTGATACTTGGTAAGCTGTTTTCCTTTTAACCACAAGTAAACATTGGTGTCCTCAATATCTCTGACCTAATGGAGAGTCAGGACTTGTAGTCCTTATCCAAGAGTTAACTTTACAGCTTCTTCTGTTAGTACAGCTGCAAAGAATTTCTGATTGGGGTCCTCTGAACCCCAATTATAGGTATAAAGATGGGTTTTCTAGAGAAGCCAAAACAGAATGAAGCAATTGAATTGGCTCACCCATGACATCTAAGATTACCCACAGTTCCTCAAAGGAGATGGTGATATCTATGAACGGCACTACAGGTTCCCCTGGGTCTCTTCAGTACATGAGGATTTTGATTGGCCCAGCCCTTCTCTGGAAGCAGGGATTAACAACCCTCCAGTGCCACAGGTCAGGCACACTGGCTGCTTCGCTCTCAGAGCTGGGGTTGGACAGTGGCTCTGTGAAGTTGCAGGCCCAGTTTGCAGTGTTCTTGCACTTCAAACAAGAATCTCAATTGTCCCTGTGTTTTCCCTTAGGTGATTTGAGTTAAAGTATTGCCAGTTGTGACAGCTATAATCTTAGACTTTCTCTATCGTCCCTCCTCTGGGTCCTGGTCATTGAACACTGAAAGGGCAATGCCCAGCGGTTGGATGATAGATATCTGCGGCCAATGTGAAGTTTTTGTAGTGTATGTGAAATATATGGGGCTGATTGACAGGTGGAATGATGTCCTGTTAGTGCTTCTCCTTCTTTGGAAGAAGGCTGTATGATTATGAAGGACTCAGCACATCTCTGTATCTCCCTGGTAAGAGCAGCTAGCATATCAGATGTTATTCTTAGTCCATGACTAGTAGCATAGTCGCCATGTGGTTCTGGTGAATAAAGAATAGCCATCCTGGCTGCTTCTTTCACTCTTTAAAGCACATCCTTCATTTGATAGTTCCTAGCCTCTTAGAAGAGGCTTCCCAGTATCATCAAGCAGATTAGTGAGACCCACATTCCCCTGAGAGATAAATGGTTCCAGGTGCGGGCTGTCTTCATGGTTTTTGGATCTTTCCTATAAAGAGTCACAGAAACCTGTACATGAGGGGTGTCATTTCACCTTTTATATTTTAAAGAGTAACACTGTAACTGGAGAATAGTTTCATAGTTCAGAGTACCATCCGATATTCATCCATTCATTTTAAGTCCAACCGTATCGCAGTAGTGGATATGCTGTTTCTGTTTCAGATAAGTCAGGATCAAACCTTTCCCATTCATCAAGAGTATGGCCTAGTAGTAAAGTTGGTTGAATCCATACAGTAGCAAAGTCCAAGAGGTTCCCAGTGGCTCAGGTTGAGGCCTATAGAAGGAAGGAGACAACTAAGTCCTGACTCCTTTAGAAGGTGTCCCATGTAAGAAGGAGACCCAAGGTTCCATAGAATGTCCCTTGAGAGACCCTAACACAGACTACATAGGCATTTCTGTCCAAGAGAAGCTGGGATCATTGAGCATAGAAGAAAGCCCCCTGGCAGTTTTTGTCTCCATATTTGAACCCACTAATTCATTAGGGAAAAGGGTCCAAGCTACTTGCTAGCCTCACATAGTCCCTTAGCTCCTGGAAGTAAAGGTAGAATTTCCCCAAGCAAAGTTCCCTTAGGTATAGTTGAACCCATTGGTGGAGTCACTTGATGACTCTGCTTAACCAGAATGTAGCCAAATGGGACAGTGGTCTCTTAGAAAAGAGTGGGGATTTGAAGTTGTCCTTGTAGGATCCCAGTCAAGTTAGGCACGTGTCTTTGTCTACACACTGTTAATGGAGTTTAGGGTAAATTCAGCAAAATCTTTAGATCTGGGTTTTTGGGTCAAGTATGGATATGGTTTAGTCAGAGACAGTCTCCACATAAATATTTTTAAGTTTGCCTCTCCTTGAATAAACTCACAACAAATGCATTACTCCTTTTCTCTATAAAGCACACTTACTAGGACTTTACTTAGCATTTTATTAACATGGCCTTTGGATGTCTATGCTAATTGTAAAGGTGATAATAAGGTTTCTTTGGTCTTCTGAAGCTCAGGTGTTGCGGGGGCATATAAACATGTAAATGTTATGTGACTGGTGTTGTGCAGGAAGGATGTGTTTGTGTAGTGGGAGCCCAGAGTGGGAACACATCCCTGGAATGGGGTTAGGAGGGTGTGTAGCTGTACAAAGAAGAGGTGCCAGGGATGTGTGCATTTGAAAGTATTACTAGCAGACAAGAGGAAGCAGTTAGCTTTTTATTTCCCTTTTTTTAAGGGACAAAAGTCAGTAATTATACTTTATCATAATTTCATGTAATCCATTTACAGGAATAATGGATAGCAATGTTACAATAGTCTGGGAAGTATAATTATGGCTATTGCCAATTAAGAGTTTATAAGGAATTGTAAGAACCACAAACTGAATTTTAATACATTATAATACCAATCAAAAACAACCAAATGAGGTATGTTTCATTGACAAATGATTGACATACAAAAGCCCTTGTGTTTTATATGCGGTGTCATAAGTAAAAGTCACTTAGAAATAAATAAAATAAAAAGTACACAAAACCACTTAGGGTGCATATTGTACAACGTTATTATATTCTATTAGAAAATGTTGAATAAAGTTGTTTTGATTTCTTAGGTTGTATCAACACTAAAATGGGTGGCTTTGGCAAATAGAAGTGGATTCTTTCAGAGTTCTGGAAGTTGGAAGTCTTGAAATTAAAATATTTGCAGGGATCTGCACAAAGTCCTTCATTATCTCGTTCTAATTTTGTCAATGTTGAATTTCTATCCAGCTGTGATAATGAATTTGATTATTATATCTAGGAGTCTTTCAGTGTAGCTGTTGGGGTCTTCTCTGTAGAGTATCATGCTATCTAGAAATAATGATAATTTTACTTCTTACTTTCCTATCCTTGTTCCTTTTTTTTTTTGCCCTTGTCTGATTACTCTGGCTAGTATTTCAAGAACTACATTGAGTAGGAGTGGTGACAATAGACGTCCTTGTCTTCTTACTGATTTTATTTATTTTTAATTTTTTATTACTTTTAATAAGAACATTGAGACAGTTTCAAAACACATTAGTAGGACAGCCACAATGATTGATACAATGCATATTGTTGTCTTCATAGTAGTTGTTCAGAGTACAAGATGCAGACATGATAACTTTTCTAAACA
>PVKN010037056.1:0-11317 GCA_004027915.1 Capromys pilorides
TGTTTTTTAGAACCAGGGACTGAACTCTGGTCCTTGCACTTGCCAGGCAAGTGCTTATTCTACTGATCTATATTCTCAGCCAACTTTCAAAGAAACAGTACATACACAAAATTTTAGAAGTTTTTATCCTTACAAATTATGTTTATTTCGTTATTTCTTATAGTGTCTACTCAGTATTTTATCATCCAGTTTTTCTCTTTAAACATCCTAAGTTAATAATTAATAAAATGCCTCACACCAGCAATTTAGCAAATAGTCTGCCCATTTCTCTAAGAATAAAAAGTATACCTTGACTTATGTGTTTTATATGTTCTTGGGCATATTAGTCTAGTTTTCAATCTGTGTATAAGATAAATGAATTTATAAGGTCTTCAAAGATAAATTAATGAATCTGAGGCTGGAAAATTAAATGGAAATGGAGGGAAAGGGAGAAAAAGAATTCAAGTGCATTACATAAGTGTAACAATTCCCTATAGGGAATGTAACCATAATGCACTACAAATACATACTAAACTTGTTTTTAAAAGATAACTTCTTTAAAAAAGGAAAGGCAGCAAATCCGAAAAGGATTACTCTGAGTGATTTTGTGAAATGCTTAACAGAAGTCAAAATACAGACTAAGGACAAAGTTCCAAAGTTTAACTCACATCCTAATCTACAAGCTTGCCTAGGTTAGTCATGAAAATGATCAATAGTATTTGACACTATTTGTTCAGAGTGAACCAGTGCTGGCTCCCAGAGGCCACCACCTCCTCTTTTAAATAATCCCTTCTCCCAGCCCAACCCAAGCTCACTTCACTGTCACTGGAAGGAACAGTGACACCACAGCTTTTGAGCACCCTTATTGTTCCAAACTTTACCGATGAGCAGCAGTGACCGGGCAGTGTCTTCCACATCTTTTCATTTTTATCTTTGGAGAAGAGGTTTATTCTTTTCTGCTTGAATCAGAGAACAAATGCATCTGCCTCTGCCGTGAACTTTCCTCTCCGCCATCTTCCTGCCTAGGTTCCAGGATTTGTTGAGAAGGACGCTGCGCCATCTTGCACAGCCAGATTCTGCAGTGCTCTTCTTTCAGCAGTGGTTGCAAAGCATCCACAATTGTTCCTGGTAGTCAAGGTCCAGAGACAGGCCAGGAAGTGCCTGCACTTGGAGGGACAGGCAGATACATGAGGAAGGAAACAGGACAGTTGGAGCGGGTTTTGATCCTTCCCAGGGTACTTTGTCCCAGGACAGAGAGCTGCATTCATTCCCTTCACTCTGGCTGGGCATAAACAGCAAATCTCTCCTCCGGGAGGGAAGACAAGTGTCCCCTGGTCCGGATTAAGACACATTAACAGGGAAGCATATGGTCATTTACACTGTGCCTGCTGCACACTGAGCCAAGGTTAACAAATTAATGAAAAGGAAATGTGCTGCATGAATGTTAAGCCTTATTAAACATGAAATCATTGCGCCCAGCTATCTTTATTTTACAAGAATCTACATTAGACATATTCATCTCCACCCAAGCATACACACTGCAAATCATTCTTGTAATAGCCACTCACATTTCTGAGGACGAACAGCAGCAGTTGGTCACTGTCCGATTGGGAGGACAGGGAGGACAGATTTGTTCCGGGACAGTTTTATTGAGATGATATGGAAAGAAGTAGTGTTGTTTATTTAAGGACAGCACTGAATTTCTCTTCGTTCTTTCAACAGGTTAGTAATTACAGGACAGGCAATTTGCCTCGACAGAGAGGACACCAACGATAAATGGGCACTGAGTGCGCGGAGGGGCCTCTGTGATGCCTACCTTATTATTTTCAGTCGGAGCTAATTATCCTTATTATACTGCATGACTCTTTTTGCTTGAATTATGAGTGGAAAAGTGCTGAACAGAATTCTTTTCCCTGAAGTACACTGAACCATGGAGAGAAAGGAAAATCACAAACAATGCACAGCCTGTTGGACAATGAAGAACGAAGGCCATTGTGTATGAAGGGCTTCTGTAGAAACTTCCTCTTTTCTGCACTGCAGAAATGTAAAATGCTGCTCAGGAAATGATTAGGAATTTTGATGTGGGTTTAGGTTATTTATTTATTTATTTATTTATTTATTGCACATAGATGATGCCAGTGAGAGAGCTGGTCTGGGCTCAGCCTCAAGGCAGAAGCAAATGAGCAGGAAGGAAGCTGGGAGAGTCATGCACCTCTGCACAGGGCTAGTACAGAGAGGAGGCAGAAAAGGGAGCCATGTTCAGATGCCCGGGCACAGCAGAGCTGGCAGTTATGGGTTTGTGCAACTAAATCCCCACTGGACAAAGCATTCAGTGCAAGGACATCTGGGCTCCAGCCTGGCTCAACTGCCATCTGAGAACTGATCTGCAGAGAGCCTTCGGTTTGAAATCCTCACCACTCAATCCTTTCTCTCTCTCCTCTTTCCCTTTTCTACTGCCTCCCTCCACTTATAGTGATGCATATGAGCAAGACTCCACAGATGGTGCATGCTTTTATGAGCTCTGTCCTGAAATTTGGTTTGAAATTTCCCCAGTGTCCTCTGTGTGCTTCTCTCTTTGCAACAGATGCACTTAAATGTTAGCAATGTATTTGTGGCCTGTGCTCCAACCAGAACTGAGGAAGAGAGACACGGGGCTGTGGGACAAGGTGGAGCAGAGCTACCCCCAGCCAGGGACACCCACGACACATCAGCCAAGGCAGGGCAGGCAGGCTATGTGGCTGCAGGTCCAGCAGTTCCTCCGAAGCCAGCTTCCCCTTTCCCCAGCATAGTCTATTCCAGGGAGAAGAGGGTAAGCCTAATTGGTGTCCTGACCCAAGCTTGCAGAGCCGGCTTTACCTTGCTGAATTTCTACCTGCCCTCAACTTCTTATCTTTGGGGACAGGATGACAACAGACCATGGGCTCCCCTTTGTGTGGGTTCACCAAAATGGTTTGATCTAAGAGGACTACCAGAGTGATCACCAGACAACCTCTAGCTTCATTATAATCATATCTGCAGCCTAAATGGCCACCCCTCAGTGTGATAGTTGACAGTTTTTGTGATAGTTGACAGTTGCCATGGCAATGACCAGAAAAACTAAAAAAGGAAAGCAAAGAGGTGACACCCAAATTTTCAGATAACCTCAGTCTGCTCCCAGAAAATACATAAATATTGCTCCCCTTTATTAGCCAATCCTTCGGTATCTTTTCTTTTATGCTATATCTATACCCTCCTGACCCCCACCAGTTCAGGAAGTCAATTTGCAAATTTATCTCCAATTTCTCCTATGCTTGGCCAAGAATAAATTGCTCTCTCTCTCTCTCTCTCTGCCCTGCTTGGTCTTATTATTGGTTTGACAATTTTGAGAGAGGGAGAAGGAACCAGTTTGCAGTCAGGAATGGGTAAGACGATGAGCCCTCAGAAAGTTCACTGCTTTCTTTAACCTGACGTGCCTGGTGTTCCCCACAGCAACGGCTTATTTTCAGTTGTTACCACTTAGCAGGCTACTGGATTTCAGGGAGACAGGATGTAGCTAGACATTCATGGGAGGTCAGGAAGGGGCAGCTTCTTTTTAAAGGCACTCAGGCTATGTAAGGCGACACCAAGAATACAGTGTTGGTTCCAGGGTAAGGAGTGAGTCAACCCTCTTATTTAGTACGTCAAGGGTTATGTGCTCATTGAGTTACGTCAAGATATTCCTGTACAGAAAGTTATGGGCTCTCTGTATGGGCTTAGAAATGTCATGCCAAAAAAAGCAGGCCATCGCCAATTGTGCAATGGTATCTATCTAACCTGCCATCATGCCTGTAAGATCCTGAGGTTAAAGGTGATTTTCCAAATGAGTGTATGGGCTTGTAAAATATAATTAAGGAAGCTACTACCAAGAAGCAACTCAGTTGTTTAGATAAAATGAAATCCTGTTAATGCAGGTGGTATTGTTACATAGGTCGGATATATCTCTAGCCAAATTATCTGAACCTTACCCCAAAGCCTAAGGTACTGGAAAATTCTTTATTTTACCCCATGTTTCATACCCTCCCATCCCCGATGGAAGTTCACCTCTTGCTCTCCTCAATACTTATACTTCACCTTTTCCACCAGACTATTAATTAAGATGAAAATATTCCAACATCACTAAGTCTACGTCTTTTATTGTCACCCTTTAGTTGAATGTGAGGCTCTTTAAAGCACTGCATCAGAAAATGGCAAATATCCATTCAGCACGGGATGAGACTGTCACCAGTCCCCACTTACACAAACTGCTCAGGATGTGCACCTGACTCATGTAGTCTCAAATGACTGGAAGATAAGCACAAATGTCCAGAAAAAAGAAGCAGTCCTTTCAGTGCTAATTACTTCCCATCTATTTTGCTAGAATATTATTGATGTGGTCACTCATCATGGCCTTTTGGAGGTGGTAGGTAAGGTACAACACAAAGGCAGTCTGGGAAGAACTTACTAGGGCTGGTGAGATAGCTCAGGGGACTGCATGCCTCCTTAGGCAAGCACAAGGGCCTGGGTTTGATCCCCAGTACCACATGCCACACCAGCCCTGCCCTAAGGGTCATAGTGGTGCACACCTGTAATCCCAGCACTGGGGAGGTTCAAAACAGGAGAATCACTATGAGTCCAAGCTGTGCAATGAGACCCTGTACCAAATACAAGCAAATGGGGGGGGGGAGAGAGAAAGAGAGAGAGAGAGAGAGAGAGAGAAAACTGGATTTAAAAAGAAAAGACTTGTCTTTGACCTGTCCTTGGCTTCTGCATGACTTAAGCAAGGTATTCACATCTTTTAAGCTTCAGCCCTCTTATCTATGAAGTGAGACAGTCACTGGACTTATTTCAAAGAGATTTAATTACATAATTTACAAAAACTTTTAAGATGGGCTGAGCACGGTAGTGCATGTCTGTGATCTCAGCACTCAGAAGGCTGAGGCAGGAGTTCAAGATCAGCCTGGGCTACAAAGTGAGTTCAAGGCCATCCTGAACTGCACAGTGAGATCAGGTCTGAAAAAGACCAAAACAACAAGAAGGAAAAAAAAACCCACCAAAACTAAGATGATTCCTAGAACCTAAAAATTCTTAATTAATGGCATTTCTATTTGTCATTATTGTTGCACTGTGAGCATTACTACAAAAATTATATGCCCACACAATCATTTGAATATTATACTTCCATGTCTAAAAGATAATCACGCACCTAGTCATGGCATCCTTCTTCGCAAAGTTATACATGGTAAGTATAAACAGGAAACAACTTCCAGAGGAAGAGTGAATATTTTTTAAGCCTAGATGTACAACAGACAAAATGCATGACCCTGCCATGTAAATAGAGGTGAACCTGGCTCACAGCATCGGTGGGCCCAGTCCATGGCCAGCTGGCTCCAGGACAAGAACGTTATGGCCGATGGGTATGGAAGAAGGGGAGAGCTGCTCATAAGTTTGTGGTGGGCAAGCACAGCACATGGGGAGAGTGTCAGTGAGAGACCTGCCCTCCAAAGGCCTGCCCCCATCTCCCGCCTTCCTCTGGTCCTCATCTCCTAACCATGTATCCAGCCATGAATATCGCTGATGAATATAGCACCCCATGATCCAATGACCTCTGTGAGAGTCTTAGGAGACTGGATAAACCCCAGCCCAGTTGCCAATCAGGATTAACTGCCATAGCAAGCACAAGCCTTCTTCTGCCTAGAGTATTCATCTCTCCCAACCACTCTCGCAGGCAAGACCTGCTCGTCCTTGGGCATCTGACCTCTGCACACTTACTCTGGAAGTCTTCTGGTTTCCCTTGCCTGACTTGGGTATCCTACGATCTGCTACTACAGCATCACACTACAGCTTGTTTCTTACTTTCTGTCAGGGGGCTTTAGAATTGCCTCTTTTGCTCTTCCCCCCTGGCCTGAGGACTCCTCAAGGAGCAGGATGTGTGTGTTGGATTCACCACAGTTGGAAACCACTTGTGCACATACATGAGTCATTTGTGTAACACTCTGGACCAACTCTCTCTTTAAACAGTGATCGGCTCTCCATCCTTCTTCATTAGAGCTGTGCAGTTCAAATGCATTCATTATTTAAAATGATACTTAGCCTCAACCCAGTGCCCACATTATCATTCGGGCTGGCTTATCCTATCACTGTATATCATTAGGAAACTCTAGGTGATGGTCAAGCCTTGGAGTTCGTGCCAACAACTTGCCTCATGCCAGGCTTGACCAGTCACTGCAAAACATCTTTGTGGGTGCAGTGAATAGAAGCAGCCTGAGAAAAGAGACTTCCACCGCTGCATTTGTGCAGCTAGAATCCTTCATGTTTATTCATTCCAGACAGTCGAGGAGGAGCGCAAAACCCCTTCTCCCAAGCCCCGACGCCATCCCCAGCCCACTCTGCTGCTGCCAGAGTCTGACTATTTTCCCCAGCTGAATATGAGAAAACAAGGTCCTTCAAATTCCAGAGCACACGGACAACGTGATGAGATTGTCTGTAAGTAGTTTGCAAAGCAATCCTGGCACAGAGCAGCTCACTGATAAACCTCAACACCTGAAAGTCAGGTTTTCTGATCAAGCCTTTGGGTTATTTGTTGGTTGTTATGAGGCATAATCATGTTGAAATCTCTCCACAAGCTCTATCTGTTATGCCCAAATAGCTGTGCTTAAGATTTACAGCCTGCTCAAAGGAGTAGTGCCTGATGCTATTCGATTTTTAAACAGTTGAAATGTAGTGCATTATGTCCATAGAAATGTATAAATTTTGTCAAGTATACTCTTCAACTATAAAAATGAGAGGGATCACTTTTGTTTATGCTCTCTGTGTATTGTTTGTCTGGCTAAAAGTCAGGTTGTCATCAACTGAGAGGGTAACACATGAGTCAAAGGCTAAAAAGACTTTAAAAGGCTTAGATGTGACTGCGTTTAGCTTTCTGAGTGACTGCTGCCCATTAAAATAACAGATGAATTCATGTCTAGCCCACGTCATGTCCCTAAAGGCTGTAGAGAGTGTTCCTTCTCAGATGTAAAGGTTTCAGTTCATCTGTGACCCAAACTGCAAATGCTAAAAGCTGCTGTAGGCTTTTTACTACCATTATTTTGCTAACATGGTCAAAGGAAGTATGAAATTGATGAATAAAAGAAGCAGGTCTTCCTGTCCAGGAAGTGGGAGGAGTCTGCTCATGTCTCCTCTAGGATGGGTGAATTAATGTACTGTGCCAACATCACTATGCTGACAGTTAAAGTGGACATATAGGGTAGAAGTGGGCTTGCCTATGAGACTGCAGAATAAGGTCCTAGGAAGAAAGAAGTCCAGTGTTTGTGCTTTTCATTTTGTTTTTAAACAGGGTCTCACAGTATAGCCTAGGCTGGCCTCAAACTCACGATCTTCTGGCCTCAGTCTGCCAACTGCTGGAATTATAGGCTTGGGCCACATGCTCAGATTTTTAACTAAAAATTTTATTTCCAGTCTCAATGGCAGTGCTCACTTCGTTGCAGTCAAGAGCTGGTCACCTTCACACACAGATCAGCAAGGCAGGTGTGTAGGTCCCAGAGTGCCCTCCCTAGGAGCGGCCCATGCTGCCAAGAAAGCCAAAGAGGCAGCGTTGGGGCCACTGGGGGGGGGGGGGGGCTGGACACAAGCTTCTGCAGATGCCCCTGTTATCTTACTCCTCCTCTAGGTGCCCATCGATGCTCCAAGCTGGGGCCATGACCAAGAACAGAAAGGGTGGACACATTGGGATTCTGGTTGTTTCTCGATAGTAGCAGAGGAAGCAAGCTAGCATCCGAGTGCTGTAGACAAAGGTGAACGTCTGCGTGCTGGAGGAGTTCCCCGCTTGCCTTGGTGACCTGAGTCAGGCGACCCTGGCCCTCGGCACACAGACGCTGGTGTTCAGTAGCCGCCTGAGCAGGTTGTGCTGCCTGCCGCGCGCCTTCTTCCACACTCTGAGGAGGGCGTGGATCAGGTGGGCTCCATTAGTTCTTCTCCCGGCATTTTTGTTATTTGTTCTACTCTGGTCTTCCGTACAACGTACTAGCAAACTGAGAACTGAGGCTAAGCGAGGAGGGCACAGAGATCCCCTGAACTGAGCAGTGCTGGAGGCACCTGAGCTACAGCTGGACTCGGGGTGGGGCTTGGGGCTTGGGGCTGCCCTCGACGCCGGGCCATAATGGGCACCCTGTGCTGACGCAGCTAAGCCTGCAAGCTCAGGGGTTCTCCCTGGCCCATGTCTTAGCCGTGACATAAAGATGAAGTGGTCCGTGCCATTGCTCACGGCCACCAAGACACCTTCCCTAGACTGAGCGACCTCCATCCTCCAAGTTGCTCAGCCTCATTAACAACGAACCTGGTGATGAACTAAGGGCTGAGTCATGCCCTTCTAACTTAAGCAGAGAGGTGTTTAAGCTTTTTCTTTCTTTCTTTTTTTTTTTTTTTTGCAGAACTGAGGTTCAAACTCACGACCTTGCACTTACCAGGCAGGCACTTGTGCCACTGAGCTATCTCCTGGCCCCTATTTTCTCTCCAGCCCTGGTGCTTAATTATTTATTTGCATATTCTGAAAGAAAGAAAATAACTTGTTTGTTTTGTTTTATTTTAAATAAGCAGTCACTTTTGTAAAGAGTTCCATTTTCCTATGCAGGTTTTGGCCTTAAATAAAATTGCACGTGAAATTTTCTTCCAGATTAAATTTATTTTTAATATACATAAAATGCAAAGTTCATGTCAATGGTATCATGCAATGTTTGATCATGTATACATTGTTTAAGGGTCAAATCAGTTAAGCAGTGTTTTTTATTTTGTTTTGTCACTTCCTCCCATTTTTTTTTTTAATTGCCACAGCCGACAATCTCAGCTGTTTATGGCTTTTGGCCTGTGCATGTGTGGGGTGGACAGGAGAGGCAGTTGGATTTTTAGTGTCTCTATAGCTCTCAGAAATCACAATGACTGAACTATAGGTTTTGTTGTAAACATTATAAACTACAATACTCTGAAATTTTAGAACTTCATTTCTACACTATATATTACAAAAACAAAATTACCTTTAGAAAGTATGTGACTTCTCGAATCTAGGTAGGTTATTGACTGTTTCCAGATAACACCAGTTTAAAAAATTGATTTAGTAAATGGATGCTGCTTGCCTTATAGTAAGACTAATGTAGTACAGATGCATGTTTTAAGCACTGAGTAAAATAATCTCACGGTCTGTAATCATCGCAGAAAATCAGCTGAGTCCCTGAGGGAAATGTTATTACCATCTCCTCCCCCTCCGCGGTGCCTCCTTGGACATCAGCCTGGAAGGCATCTCTGATGGTGCTTAGCACAAATTATCACTTTCTATAAAGATCTTCATTGGTAGAATTACTTCTGGGCGAGGAGGCTGTCTCGTAAAAAGGTGCTGAGTGTTGGTTAGTGGCTCATAGAGAAATTTGGCTGCCTTTTAAAGATAAATTTCACTTAAAAAATGAAGAAGAAAAGAAAAGAAAAATATGGGAACATTTACAAAAATTTATGAGAAATCAGTGGACACTCTAGAAAATGCATTGTGTCAGTTTATTAATAGCACTGAGAACTGGAAGGTGACAAGAGACTCTGTTCTGGCCCTTGTTCCACCTGGAACTCGCAGAGACACATAGGTTCAATCTGAGTTTTTTAGGCCTGGTTAAACCTCCCTGGTCAATGAGAAGTGCCTTTCCCCCACTGGGTCCCTGTCTGGACAAAATGAGAGAACTGATTCTGAAGCACCTTGGAGAACTAAAGCCACTGAGTGATGGCACATCGCATCCTAGAAATAATTCAGGCCGCAAAACGCTGGAAGATGAGAAGGTATTTGAAAATAAATATCTGATTATTTGTATGTGTGTATGTATGTATGTATGTATGCATGCATGTATGTATGTATGTATGTATGTATGTATGTGTAGTTCTAGCTGTGTGTGCTCTCATTTTAAAATACAGGCTTCCCACTTGCCATTTTTTAGTGCGTGGGCATCTCTCTAGTTCTTCATATCCTCTTGAAGACAAAATGATAATGTTTCTAGGGTCAATTTTTTTGCCAATTTCTTAACTTTTAAATCATATAGGACTAAAAATTAAACACAATCTTTCACTAGAAATTCAACATCATGCGACACAATTGAATGTTAAATTGCTTTCTAGTCTTGATTATTCTTTCTTCTTAGTTTTTGTCCCCCTTTCAAATTACATAAGAAGCATGTGGTTATGTTTAAGTGTTTTAAAACTACAGAAAAGTAGAGAAAAATAAAATTATTTATAATCTTGTTTTTTTTAAAGGCATAGTGGACCACACCTATAATCCAGCACTGGGGAAGCTGAGGCAGGGGGGCTGTGAGTTTTAGCCCAGTTGGTCAACGTGGAAAGACTGAGGGGATGTTGATCAATAGTACAGCCCGCCCGGGATTCATTCCTCAGTGCTGAAAAAGAATTACTGCAGTCAAGGATTAAAAGACCATTTTTCATGCCACTGATGACAATCCCTACTGTCCTTCCCCATCCCTCCCAGGACTATCTCTGTGTGTCATTTCTGATGTATCCAGGCTCTGCCACCCATATGTAAACAATAATTAAATCTAGCTGATAGGCTTCCAATTTTTAATCATATGAAAACCTTAAATTTACACATATTTTGTCCAGCTGAAGCTATATTTTAGCTTATTAATTTGATTGACAACTTTGATGTATTTCAGCAGATGGTAAGTGGTCTCCAGCTGTGGTCCGCACTCCATTCCACAGAGGCTGTGGGCAGAGCTGTGTCTAGGGTGTGTTGCAGAGCAGGAAGCCCCAAGAGTCCCTCAGCCAGCATCTTGTCCTCCACACCCAAGTCCTTCCTGGAAAGACCAAGGTAGAGTGAGGGAAAGGACAGGAGTGGAAAACTCAAAGAAATTAGAAGACGAAGAGGGATCCTGCAGTACATTGTGCCCCATCCTAACAATTATTACGCTATGTTATAGAAAAGTTTTGCTTACCTGTTCCTGCACTAGTCTGTAAGCCTTTTTTTCATTTTAAGGAGAGAGTTACATTCATTTACCTATTAAAGTTTCAAGTTTGTCTTTCTTTATAGTTCAGTGATGTTCCATTAAATGATCACAATTCCAAAAACAAAAACAGAAGGAAACCACCTAGCACTAATTAAACAGAGGGAAACTATAAAATATTTCTAATCTCATTTTTTAAAGGTGTAGTGGACCTTTAAAACAAGCAATTAAACAGAGGGAAAAAGGTGGGAATCAACAGCAGAAAAATAATATGGCAAAGATAAACCAATACATATCATTTATAACCACCAATGCAAATGGCCTCAATTCACCAATCAAAAGAAACAGAATGCAAGAGTGGA
>PVKN010037057.1:0-11310 GCA_004027915.1 Capromys pilorides
AGTTTTTTGTTTGTGTGTGTATAAATAAAATTCTTATGTAAGTGGAAAAAAAAAGAATCAGTTATTTTTTTGGGGGGTGGGGGTGGGTATTGAACTCAGGCCCTTGCACTTGCCAGGCAAGCACTTATTCTACTGAGTTATCTCCCTGGACCCAAATCTCTGTTATTTATAAGTCAGTCAGCCTGTGATGTTTTCTTATAGCAGCCAAAACAGACTTTTGTTTTAGTTTGGTTTGAGTCTCACTATGTAACCCATGAGAGGTGAACATGGCCTCAAATTCAATGATCCTTCTGCCTCAGCCTCCCAAGTCTGGGGATTACAGACATCCATCACTACACCTGGCTTTTGTTTTGTTTTTTTCAGATGGCCTTGCTATGTAGTCTAGGCTAGGCTTGAACGTGCAGCAGTCCTTTTGCCTCAGCCTCCCAAGTGGCATACATTACCATGCTTGGCCCCTACACAGTACTTCTTAAAATAAACCCTACCATCTTCAAGTTCCTCTCAAGTCCTCCAGGCCAAGCCACAAGACTTAGCTCTAAAGAGCAGTATGAGTGCCAGGATGCCTCACACACGGGAATAAAGTTTTTCTTTTTATTTCTGTTCACGTTCAAGGCATAGCTTTGTTTCAGCAGGAGGGATACTGGGACAGGCAGTACCCTAGAGGAAAACTGTTCCTCCTCCAGCCTCTTCTACTTCAGGCAGCCTCAGAGCAGTACTGAGGATACTCAATGAACAGTTCATTGTGGCACTCTGCAGAGGTAGGAGGCCAACCCCACACCCCAGGCCTCCAGGAGTCTCTTCAGGGGGCCCAGAGCAGCAACCAGCCTAGGGCTCTTCCTGGGGCCTCTGCAGCCTGAAGAGAAAATTCACCCACTAGAGGGAAAGGGGCCTTCCCTGAGGTATAAGGTGGGCAGCAGTTCAAACAAAGCTTCTGCTCCAGAGCTTCAGAATTCAAAC
Source organism: Capromys pilorides (assembly GCA_004027915.1). Classification (NCBI taxonomy): domain Eukaryota; kingdom Metazoa; phylum Chordata; class Mammalia; order Rodentia; family Capromyidae; genus Capromys; species Capromys pilorides. Next base: position 958 of record PVKN010037057.1, read on the forward strand.
ACAGAGAAGACCTCAGGAAAACATCAACCTTCAATAGCAAAATGCAGTCCTTCCATGTCTCAGATGACACCAGCCACCAAGGATGGAACAAAGGCATATTTAAAAGATCAGGCACTCTGTGCCTCCAGCATGCCTTAAGCTGGTGCCCAAAGGAAGCAGTGCATTTTCCACTAGCATAAAAATGGAGCATCCTTTACCTGGCCTGGGACAGCAAAAGCCATGTTCTCAGTGAATTCATTGCTGGTGATAACTGAGCCCAGGTTCTGGGTTGGCAGCAGACTGAGTGAGTAGCTGATACTCCAAGCTGCATGGGGCAGACAAGCCGCATTCAGGTGACAGCAACCTGAGCTCTCCAAGATCAGGGATCCAAGAGGCTATAGCCCACATATGTGTGGACTAAGGCCAGGTACCCTCCTTTGTTCTGGCTACAAGCAATCAAAAACCCACTCTGGAACTCCCTGTGGGGTGGGTGAATATCCCTTGTACCAGGAAACATGCTGGTCACCAGGGCACCCCCCACCTAAAGCAGCCCCTCCGGTGCCTGGAGACCACTGTACAGTGCATAACCCATGTCATCAATCTCTTCTTCCCGCAAGCCACCTAAGAGGTTCACACTGGAGTCAAAGTAGCAGGGCAGGCTGGCCTGCTCCAAGCTGCCAATGAGCAATTCCAGGGCCTGCAGAAAGCGTTCTCCCAAAGCCTCTTCGGTCCAGTCCACCTCCTCCTCCCCCAGATGCAGCACCACCTGGGTCAGATGGCCTCGGCCCAGGCGCTCCAGGGCTGGGTGGCGATGGCAGACACCACACAGAAGCAGCAGCAGCCTCCGGCGAGTGCCACCATCCTGGTCATCAAGGGCCTGCAGTCTAGCAGCCTCCACTGGATACAAATCCTGAAGCCACAGGTTCCCAGCCAACCCCTCCAGGGGCCAGGCCAGAAGAACACGGTTGTCCTTGTTGGCCCCAGTGACTGCTACAAGTAGGATCATGGTGAGTTCCAGGCGCTCATGCTGTACCTCCAGCAGCAACTCCTCCGAGGCCATGCTAGGCCTGATCAGACACCCAAGCAGGCCACCAATGGCCGGCCAGTTGACTGAGGCACCTAAGGCTTTGCGGAGCAGCTCCAGCAGGACTCGAGGGGAGAGGTAGCCCCCAACCAGGAAGCGGTCCCAGGGGCTGCTCCCACGTGGGTGGAACTCGAGCTGAGTCCTGCGCACAGCCCAGCAGCGCGGGTCCTGGGCCACAGTGTCTACTCCAGGCACCAGATTCCACAGCCCGGGCTCTAGCACCAGTGGTGCCAAGAGGCGCACATGCTCCGTGGTCCCAGCCTGCAGCCCCTCATAGAGCGGTCCTCCAGGTATGAGCGCCCCAAAGGGCAGTTCTGAGAATCTGTTCCTCAAGTAGGCCTGCAGCTCCAGCGCAATGTCACAAGCCAGCTGTTTGGCCAAAGCTACATTAGCTGCTGGGATAACCACGTGGTCCCGCTCAAATGCCAGCAGCTTCTCCTGGAATGTCAGACACAATGGTGCTGGGGAGATGAGCTGAGGTAACGTCTGAGGATCCGTGTTTACAGGTCCCTCTGCAGAAAAAACAGGCCAGGGGAATGTGACAGAGTGCTCCACAACAAGTTAAGAAGCTGATTACTAGCTGAGCAATATCTCTTGTCCTTGTTCCTCACCTGAAATGGCCAGTGCCAAAGCACTGAGTCCAGGTCCTCAGGACAGTGAGTGCTTGATGACAAAAATTTCACTGGCTCAGAGTCCCAACAACCTGACTCTGTAGCTTAAACAGCTTCATGCAGAGTGGGGAAGTCCCCCTGCCCCTTTCTAGTAGCAGAGCCTGGATTACCCTTCCCCAACATGGGCCATCCCACCTACATCAGAAGGGAAGGGGTGCTGCTCACCTGGACCAGAGGATGAGGGGGCCAGGGGCACTATGGGCTGACTGAGTGCAGCAGGTGGGGGCCGGGGCTGTTGATATGGTGTGGCCTTGAGCAGACTGAGTTCCTTCCAACTATCTCCCTTGGCATCATCCTCATCCTGAGGGCTCGTGGCCCTGTCAATAAACTGCAGGCAAAATGACACAAATCAATCCATCTGACTGCCTGGGCAGCCATGGCAAAGGAAGCCCAAAGGCTGGGGTGGATCCACTGGCAGTTTTAGGAAGTCCCACCACCACTCCTGGGGCCCATCTACAGGACCCAGCCCTAGCCTCCTATTCTGGAAGCCTCAGGCAGGCCCCACCCAGCCTGGCCTTACCCGCTTCACAGCCAGGGTAGCAATGCCCAGCACAGCAGCCCCACCTACGCCCAGCACCAGACGGGCATTGGCTAAGAGGAAGTCCACGGCACTGCCCAGGCCTTCCTCACCACGATGCTTTCCCCGCTTTTGGGAGAACTCGGCCATGGTCTGCCTGCAAGAGAAGCAAGAAGAGGGCAAGTGAAGTTGAGGGTAGGGGCAGTTAGGCTGGCAAGGGGCCGGCACAGGCAGGTACTCTAGGATAACTGAGGGTCTTAGTTGGCTTCCTGAAAATTCACATAAGAAAGGGAGCATGCAAAGGATTTTTCTCTAGGTGAGATTCAGGGAACTGTCAAGTGCTCTCCCTGAAACCTGTAAACAACCCACCCCTGCAAAAGGTAGCTCACACAGAAAGGCCCTGGGCCTGTGCTCCTCAGAGAAGAGGGCATACTTTAAGACCTGTACAAGCCCTCTACTATCATCAGATCAATCCATGAGATGGGTCTTATCATCATCTTCCCTACTTTACAGAGACTGAAGCTGCCAAGTCACAAAGTAAGCGGCAAAGTTTCAGACCACTTACTACAAAGCCTCCAGACTCACCCATCCCCAGACAGTCTCTCAGGAACAACCCCAAACCTAGAGAAAACCTGCAATTTGGGATCCCAGACAGCCTGTGAAGGGGGGTGACTACCAAATCTTTGGTAGGGGTAAAAATAAAGATCAGTTACTGCGGCTGGGGAGATAGCTCCTTGGCACAAGTGCCTGCCTGGCAAGTGCAAGGTCGTGAGTTTGAACACTGGTCCTGAAAAAAAAAAAAAAAAATCAGTTACTCCCCAAATCTTTCTTTTATGTATTTAGTACAGTGTCTACAGGGTCTTACTACACAGATCAGACTCATACTGATCCTCCTGTTTTCATCCTCCCCAATGCTGGGATTACAGGTGTGTGCCACCATGCCCAGCTTCAACTGCTATACCTTCGAGCCCTGGGCCCTGGGGGTAGGGCCAACATGACCCATGGCCCCTGTGTCTGCCTAAGCAGATGCTTTAATCGCCTGAGCTATCTGGCGGGTCCTATCTCTCATACCTTGACAGGAAAACTATCAGAGGCATAACTATTAAGTCAGAGGATAGGCTGAGTGAGATGACCCAGGCTGCCTCCAGATGCTCAGAGCCTCCTGCCATGGCTAAGTGCAAGTCAAGGCTGAAGGCCCCACAGTCAAGGTGGTTAGTAGGCACCCATAAACCTGCAGTTCCAGAGGACTTCCTATGGCCACTGGGCACAAGGTTTTCTGGGCCTTTTGGGCCTGGGACAGAGCTGGGGGTGGAGAGATGGGTCATCACTGCTAGAAGCCCAACATACAGAGAAGGTGGGGCAAGGAGTTGAAGTCAGGGCCTGTTTGCTCACCTGTAAAAGGTCCTGGGAGCAATGAGGAAGACTCTGAGAGAGTAGTTCTTAAATGTGTGACTGGGTGGGGCCAGACACCAGGAAAGTGGAGGTAGAAATTTCCCAGGGCCTGCTCCACCAAACTACAAGGTCACAGCCTGCTGGGACACCAATGGCTTCGGCCCGTCCTGCTGGCTCTGGGTATCTGGAACCCAGTTGCCAAATGACAAGATGCCTGGACTAGCTGAAGCCTGAGGTTCTGTGTGACTAAGCCTGGACACCTGTCTGAAGCGGCAAACTAAAAATAAGTTGTAGTTCTGGGCTTTCCAGGTCGTAGGCCAGCACAGCCCACCACAGCCCCAGAGCCAGTTTCTGCTTCCTCATCCCTGGCACGGGGACCTCCTGGCGAGACTAGGAATCCATTTTACAAACCGTAAAGCGTTTTTAATTCTAGCACTTGTCTAGGGTGCACTCAGCCAGGACCCTAACGGGGTGGCATAGGCCCCAGCCCACAGCCTTCTAGCTCTGGGAAGGTGGAGGAGGCATGGGCGTTTAAAAATAACCTGACTCTGCGCAACTAGTCCCTGGATACTGCCTGTCCTTCCCCTCCTCGGTCAAACCCACCTGCCCTGAACCAAGGCTGAGCAGGCCGCGCAGCAGCCCATAGATGAGCCTGTCATAACGGCATTCATGGGGAGGTCGCCACCGCCCTGGGAACTAAAGTTAGCACCCCAAACTGAAAGGACCAGGATGGATCTCTCCCCTCTCAGAGAGGCTGACCACCGGTCACGCCCCCGAACTGTGTCCCGGCCGCGGACCACGCCCGGAGATGGGTGACCTGCAGGCCGCCTCACCGGCCTCTGGTCCATACCTCTGTCTCGGCGTCAGCGCATCGACCAGGGAACGCTCTGGTCCGCCAGGACTTGGGCCTCGGACCGTCCTGGAAGTAGAATGTGGAGGACCTCAGAACAGAACGCCGAGGCCAGAGGGAGGCCGCTGGCCCTGGAGGCACGCAGATAAGCGGGCCTTCGCTCCAATCGGAGCGTTCTCCTCCCGCAGGCACGTTCCAAAACACGGCGTGGCACAGCCAATAGCGGGGAGCCCACGCCCCCTCGCCGTCCGGCGCGTTCCCTCCCGGGCGGAACTCTCTGAAGCAGTCAGGACTTAAAGGCGCAAGACCGCATTCCCAGCCCACGATGGGATGGTGTGCGTGCCTGTACTCCGGAACCCGTGTGACTAGTATGTGCTTGTAACGGGAGCATCTGTCTGCAGGAAGTTATCTGTGCCCATGTTCCTTCCAGCGGCCAAGCACTTAGCCCAAAGGCCCGCATTCTGTCCCAGGTCTCCTCTGCAAGAGTCTCAGCTGGTTCCTAATACCTACTGCCCCGGCAGGCACTGAGTATGGTCCAGCCTCTATCACCCAGTACTTGCAACCCGTATGAGCCATTAACATTTATTTATTTATTTTTGTGGGACCGGGGTTTGAACTCATGACCCTGTACTTGCCAGGCAGGCACTTGTGCCACGGAGCTATCTCCCTGGCTCCTGAACCATTAACATTTAGAACTCAGTTTTCTGTCTTATAAAACGGGGCACTAGACACACCCACGGCTGCACGTGCAGGTCATGGCGAAAGCTGCGAACAGACCTAAGGCGACATTCCTAAGCAAGCCGGGCGCCTCTCTTCCTGAACATGAGGCAAATCAATCAATCAATAGTAGAAAAGCCTAGACACTAAACAGGAATAATATTACAGTAACCTGCTGCCTAGCGCTCGCTGAGTGCTGGGAAGTACTCATGCTGTTGCACTTCCGCTTCTACGTCCGTAGGAAGCACCACACGGAGAAACAGGAGGACTGGGGCAGAAGACCCAGAAGTCGCACCAACCCAGGTCTGTCTCACACAGGCAGGGACCGCCACGACTGAGTCCAGAATCTTTGCCCGGGTCTCGGCCAACCTCTGTAGCAGTCCAATGGACAGTGCCTGGACCTGCAGGGCTATCGCCCTCTTCCCTGGACCCTGCGACTGAGGCTGTGGATACCTACAGCTCCAGCATAGTGGCGCCCGCACTCCACGGTGGCTTCTCCGGTGCCTGACCGGCGGGACATTTGAGGCCTAGAGAGGCGGAAGGCCTCCGAGGCCGCCGGCGCGGGCGGGTTAAGGGGCGGGGCCGGGGCCGCCCAGCACGCCGCTCCCGAGCCGCCCTCCGCCCCGCCCGCCCGCTGGCCAGGCCGCGAGAGCGGCGCCGCCATGGAGGCTACTGGGGTGTTGCCGTTCGTGCGTGGCGTGGACCTCAGCGGCAACGACTTCAAGGTGAGCCGGGCCGGGCATCAAGGGTGAGCAGGGCCTCCCGCTGCGAGGGGCCGGGCCGCGCGCCGCTTCCTGTCCCGCTGCGGAGACTGTGGGCCGGGAGGGTGGGGCTCGCCGCCTGCCTGCCCGCTCGGAACCCACCCGAGGCCTGGGCTCAGCGTCTCGCGGGACTGGCTGGAGCCCTGACCCTGTGTCTCTGTTCTCATGGGGCGGTACCCTGCCCGCGATCGGCGCTCCTGGGCTTCCACCCCTCCGAGGTCACACGCCCAAACCAGTCCTGATGACTCAGGCGAGCCCCGCGGCCCGGGCTGCGCGGGGCGGGTCTGGAGTGTCCCTTCCTTGTGCTGTTGCCACCCTTCCTTCGCGTCCCCCTTTATTCTCCACGGCCTGTGTGGTCTTGGGCGAATCACTTCCCTTCTTAGAACCTGGGTTTTCTCATCTGGTGAAAGGTTTAAAAGTATACCGTTTAGATGCCTGGAATGTAGCGAGATCTGTTGCTATGGAGTGTAAGGCAGGTGTATAAGGTCCTGGGTGACAGTGGTCTGCGCCGCTGCTGGACTGATAGATCTAGGGACAAGGAGCCCAGCCCCTGCCCAAGTGAGTTGGTGGGAAAAGGAGATAGATCTAGGGAGTGATAAAGTGGGGTAAATGTCAGCGCTCAGGGGCCGGCAGGCAAGGGAAGGGGAGCTGGCCTGGAGGGCCAAACAGAGCTTAGCAGGTGACAGGTGACCAGTACCTTTAGATGTCTGCCTAGGGCTGGAGAGAAAGTGGACTCTTATGCCTTTACCTGCCTTTGTATGCGCCTTTAATTTCAGGCACAGGCAGCCACAGTGGCTTCTCTCTGATCCCCCTCCTCCCCCCATTGTCCTTATCTGGGGTCTCCTTGTGTCTTTTCTGGACCAGGAAAGTCTGAGTCACCAGATGGGAATGTGGCTGTAAGGGCAGGGACAGAACCAAAGGCACTGAAAGCACATTCTGCCTCGGACTGGACTCATGCCACAGCACCCTTGGTCATGTGTGGGCCTTGGTATATGTAGAGTGAGCGAGCAGATGAATGGATGGATGGATGGATGACTGAATGAATGAGGTGATGCATGTACAGGGTGGGGCCCGGGCCTTTAACGTAGTTGTAGTTTAGGCCTTGTCAGGAATAACTGACATGCTGATGGTGCCACTGGGGGACAGTCACTGGGATCCCAGGTGGCCCAATCAGGAATGGGCAAAGCTGAACACAAAGTGGATGTCATGTGAAATAAGCTAGTTTTATCCTGGCCTTCCTGGGGCTCAGAGACCAGTACCAGAGATAAACCTTAGGTCAACATTTTGTCACATGGAGGCTTTTATTAACCCCATTTTATGGATGAAGAAATTGAGATAGAGTGACAGAATGACTTGTCCAGGGTCTCAGAGCCGGTGAGTTGCCTGTTTTTCCCCTGAAGACTCCTACAGGTGGTGGGGGGAGGGGTCATGGTCACCCTTCCCTCATATGAGCCTCACCCTAACATGCCCCCACCAGGGTGGCTACTTCCCTGAGAATGTCAAGGCCATGACTAGCCTGCGATGGCTAAAGTTGAACCGTACAGGCCTCTGCTACCTGCCTGAAGAGCTGGCTGCCCTGCAGAAGCTGGTAAGGGGGCTTTGGGCAGTCAGAGAGGGTATGGATGGGGCTAGGCTAGATGAGTATGGCCTGCAGGGAAGGGAAAGTACATAGAGGAAGAACACAGCTGCAAGTAAAGCTGGCCAAGACAAAGTGGATGCTCCATCCTGGGAGGTGTGCAGGAGGAGCTGGGTGTGCAAGGGAGGAGGCCGTAGAAGTGGTTCGGGATGGTGGACTCTTCTAGATAGTGCGAAGTTCAAGGGCAGATGGGGACCTGGCTACCCCACCTGCTCTCTGCTCTGCTGTGAGCCTCTGCTCCCCTGTCCTGGCCCAGGAACACTTGTCTGTGAGCCACAACAACCTGACCACACTTCATGGAGAGCTATCCAGCCTGCCTTCGCTTCGGGTGAGTGCTGGCCTGGAGGCCTTCAGGTTTGGGGACCTGAGATCAGAGCTGGAGCCTCAGGGTGGGTCAGTGCCTCTGTCACCTCCATATCTGGTTCAAGTGCCATGTGTCACAGAGGGACTCCCTGTTAGTTCAAGAGGATATAGTTATGTCCTGTGTAAAGAAATCCATGTGAGAGAATTCCATGGGGGAGAGGCAAAGTAATCCCAATCCCACCACCATTTTGAGAGTTTTTTTTAGTTGTACTAGCAGGTGAGCACAGCTATTCCTGTACCTTTGACAGAGATAAGATCCTCCTCTATCATTTTTCTCTTGCTTTTTTTTTTTTTTCTTTCTTCTGGTTCCGGGAATCAAACTCAGGACTTTGCACATGCCAGGCAGGCGCTTATGGTGCTGAGCTACATCCCCAGCCCAAGATCCTCCTCTGTCAGAGGTGGTTGTCCTCTTCAACTGAGTTCACAGCTTCAGGAGGGACACCCATGGAGCTGTGAAGGGGATATCCACTAGCCAGCCAGATTGTGCTTACATCTCGCATCACCATTTTGGACTGGCTTTTTTTTTTTTTTTTTTTTTTGGTGGGGTGGGGGTGGGATGAGGGGGAGATATCAAACTTGGGAGTTTGTTCTTGCCAGGCAATCCTGTGCCACTGAGCTATATCCCCGGCCCTGGACCATTCTCTGGGTTAGAGTTAACAGTAACAGTGCAGGCCCAAATCTAGTTTCTGTGAGTCTGTTATACACCTGCTGCTCTCCACCCACATCATATGTACCAGTAGTTGGCCGTAAACACTGGTTACTTGCCAAAGGTCACATATCCAGGAACCATTGTAGCTCAGATTGGGTTTGGGTAAGCCAGGAAGATAGTCTGACATCCCAGAACATCAGGCCCCTACGGATCTGAGGTAGAGTTGTCTCCTTCCAGACCAGAGCCCTGAATGCTTAGGGCACAGCCTCAGGATTTGCACTAAGCTAAAAACTGGAGCCTGCCACTTCCTGGCTACATAGCCTTAGACAGATCCTCCCATTCTCTGGGTTAGATTATCCTGTAAGCCAGTAGCCTGCTGGGGTTGGCAAGATGGCTCTGCAGTCTAGAGCGCCTGCTTAAGCAAGCTTAGGCAACTACAGGGACCGCAGTTCGATCCCCAGCACCACATGCTGCTCCAGCCCCACCTCCAGGGCAGGCTGAGCCAGCCAGAACATAAATAAATAAATAAATAAAATAAATAAATCTAAAAAAAGAAAATCCTATGGGGCCAGCAAGGTAGCTCCAGCCCCACCCCCCAGGGCAAGCTGAGCCAGCCATAACATAAAATAAATTAATTAATTTTAAAAACAAACAAACAAAAAAACCCCACAGCCTGCACTGCACAGACAGTAGAGTTCCAGAATTTTCAGGGGTACTGCCAGGTGTGGTGGTGCACACCTGTAACTCCAGCACTTGGGAGGCTGAAGCAGGAGAATTGGTGTGAGTTCAAGACCAGTCTGGGCTATAAAAGTGAGTTTTAGGCCAGCCTGAACTGCATAGCAAGACCCTGTCTGAAAAAGAAAAAAGAATTTTCTGGGGTATGTTGAGCATAATAATATATACTTGTTAATTCTAGCACTCTAAAAGGCTGAGGCAGGAGGATAGCAGATTAGAGCCCAGCCTGGGACACTCAGCAGTTTATCAAGATACTGTCTCAAAGAATAAGGGGTTATTCTTTGAGCTGGAAAGCTGGAAAATCACAAGTTTGAGCCTATCATGCCAACTTAGTAAGGTCTTCTAAAATAATAAATAAATAAATAGGGCTGGGGATATAGCTTAGTAAGAAGGCCCTGAGTTCAATCCCCAGTGCCAATGAAGGAAGAAAAAAAGGGAGGAAGGAAGGCCGAGGCAGTTCCTGTTACTTCTTTTGTCATTTGCAACTATACCACCATTTCCTGGCCCTGTCCTCTGTTGTTCTTGAACTCTTGTCTATCCTGTGAGCAGAATTCCTTGAAGCTCACACTCTGATTCCTCTTCATTACAATGCTTTCCTTCTGGTTTAAAGAAAAACTAATTCAGAACAACATGCTAATTGGCCTTCTGGAATGAAGAACAGGGATTGTTTGATCAGAAAAGGTTCCCTGAGCACCCTGTACTAAAGTTGGGGCCCATTTGAGTTGGCCTCTGAGGTTTGAATAAAATTCACCAAGAGGAGCCAGGCATTGTGGCACATGCCTGTGATCCCAGCACTTGGGAGGCTGAGTCAGGAGGAATGCTGTGAGCTTGAGGTCAGCCTGGGCTACATAGTGAGTCCAAGGCCAGCCTAAACTACATAGCAAGGGGCCGGGGAGATAGCTGAGGGACACAAGTGCCTGCCTGGCAAGTGCAGGGTCCTGAGTTTGATCCCCGATTCCACAAAAAAATAAAAATAAAAATAAAAATAAAATAAAATAA
>PVKN010037058.1:0-11324 GCA_004027915.1 Capromys pilorides
CCTTCCCTTTCTGTTTGTCTTTCTCTAGAAGATATGTCTAAATCTGTAGAATTAACATAAAAAGCTGTTAGGACCCACAATATGTTTAATTTTTTTGTAAGGTTTCACCTTATACTACTGATCAGAACCCAGCATGATGATAATTAGAGTTTATAGCACTTTTAATTTCTGCATTAAAATCATATTAACCATGATTACTTGAGGCTGTATATAATAATGGCATAGAAACCTTGTAATTTAGTTCATAAAAGGACGCCTTTGAGTTGTAGCTGAGCATACATGTCTTAAAGACAAAAATCTAAAAACTGCAAAGATGAACTAATGAATTCATGTTAACAGTGTCATAGCTCTTGTCCCTTTCTGGCCATAAAGCCTCATTTATTAATAGAAACAGCAGTGTCAATAAAGACACCTCATATTCCTCCTTTCATCCACTAGGAGATGACGAGGTTTTGTGGCGCTTCCCCATTCTGCTGGGTGGGTGGCAGCCTCTGACCAGGAAGCCACATGATCCACTTGGCACTAACAGTCATGGCATGGAGGAGACATCTGAGGAGAGCCTTCAGACTTTGTCCCTTCTGGTTTAGGCCTCTGGGGTTAAAGGTGAAATCTAGACCGTGTACAACAAGAAGGAAACCAGTAGCCACCGCTGTCATTGGTGAGGTCAGGACAGGCCAATCCCTGCAATCTTGGATAGGAACTCTACAGTTGTCTCTTCTCTTAGTGACCTGGGGCCTGGACATCCCTTGGCAGGGAAGAACCTGGTTGTTTTCCACATTGTGCTTATGTTATCCCCCAGTTATTGCTGATGGATCAGACCCATGATCTCCCAAATGAGTGGGCAGTGAAGGCTAAGTCAGTGAGACCAATGGCCTGATTTTAGGGCTCCAGGAGGATCAGAAGCCCTCTCACAGAATTTGAGATTCTTTGCATTAAGACAGATATTTATTTAGTTATCAGAACCAAGGGGGGATGCTGAAGGAAGGCCGCACTCTGCCTTGGCTGGCAGGGCCCTTGGGGACCTTGGAATCCTCTCACGGGCTTCTCCAAGGAAGATATTATGTTAACTTAGGAGAACTGGCCAGGAGCCAGGGGACAGCAGCGGGAGCAAGGGTGGGCTGGGCGGAGAGGAAGAAGGTCACGGGCACTGCCACAGTGGGGTGCCCTGAAGTTTCTAAGTGTTAGGGGTTCATGGGATGTAACATGCCGGGCTGGTTTTAGGGGCTGGGATTGGCTGTGCATAGTCATTGTGCAGTAGACTGTCACAATGATGTACCCAAGGGTCCTCCTCACGTGTTGTCAAGGATGTCACCCATTTTCAGACCTGGGTGGAAGGTCTCCACCCAGGAGTGAGATGCCTGCAGCTGCCGTCTTTAGTTAATTGAGGTTGGAGCCAGGTGTCCTCCGCTGTGGCTTTGTCTTGTCCTTTGAGGTCACGTGGCTTCATGTGCTGCTACAGGCCTCAGTGGGCCCAGTGATTCATATAGCTTCACCCACTACGAGTCCACTGCCCATCTCCAGACGAGGGGGCCAGGGCCTCGGGCAGACTCACATGTGAACATGAACGGGCAGTTGGTTAATGTTAAATCCTGCTGAGAGCCCATCACAGTGGTCTCAATCACTGACTAGAACAGGACTGGAATTGATGTATATATAAAAATACATATGTGCTTAACATGCATGGCATTAGCCGGTGTGTTGTAGCTTTTCAGTGCCCCTCAGCCCTCCCTGTCCTGACCATGTTTTCACATAAGCGGCCATTGGCCACCAGGTTTCCCTCACCTGAACAGAGTGGCCTGATCTGGACATGTCCTCAAGTCCCCATTGAAGAGACTCGAGTCCTCTTGGAGTCACTGGCAGCTCTTGCTTGCTTGATACGGTTTGGGCTCTTCTTCATCTTATCTCTTATTTAAAAATCTCATCTTTCTTTAAGTGTAAATGTCTGCATTTCCCCTAATGCCTATTCAGTCAACTCTAATTGCTGTTTCTTCCATCTAGGGTCATCTTCATTAGTTTAATTAGTATAGAAGGCTGTTTCCTAAATGTGCTAATAGCATGAAAATGACTTACTTCCATGTTCTCTATTGTGCAAAGCTGAGAAGCAAGAAAAAAAAAGAAAACTGTAAGAAGGCCCAAGAGCATCCCTTTTCTTGAATGAGCCTTTCGGGGGGTTGCCCTTACCTTTGTCCACCTGGTGTCAAAATCTGGGTGTGTGGCAAGAGAATGGGGTGGGGGATTCTCAGAGGCATCAGCGGTGCAGAAAAAGCCACTGTCCTTAGAGAGGCTAAGCACCATGGGAAATAAAAATACGCACCAGTTACAAATGGAAGAGCACTGTGTGTAGGCGCAGAAGCCTGGCCTGGAGCCAGGGACAGCAGCGGGAGCAAGGGTGGGCTGGGTGGAGAGGAAGAAGGTCATGGGCACTGCCACAGTGGGTGCCCGGAAGCTTCTAAGTGGGTTCATGGGATATAACATGCCAGGCTGGTTTTAGTGGCTGGGGTTGGCTGTGAACAGTCGTCCTGCAGTGGACCATCTTAATGATGTACCCAAGAGTCCTCGTCACGTGTTGTCAAGGATGTCACCCATTTACAGATGGTTTGGATTATGGTGCATCTGTATCCTATGTCCCTCTCTTGGGTGATGTCTCAGTCACTCTTCTCTCATGGCTGGGACGAATATCCAATATCCAAAATGAAGGAAGGAAAGGCTTATTTAGCTCACAGTTAGTGGAGGTTTCCGTCCATACTCAGCTGGCTCCAAGGCAGAGTGGTACATGGCAGAGAGCAGACGTTCAAGCAAATGGGAGGATCAGCAGCAGCTCAAGCAGCCAGCTTCTCTTCCCTTCTTTCATTGTAATGCAAATCACCTGCCCCAGGGCAGGGGCGGCATCCACACCCACAACAATCTATCACAAACTCCGGGAGCTGCCCCACAGCTGTGGGAGGCTTTGGAGGGAAAAATACAAACCATAACAGGCCATTTCTCTGAGCCCCTATCTTTTCTTTTTTTGTAAATTAAGTTTATTGGTACATTTTAGGTACACATAACTAATGATCACATTCATCATAGGAGGTTTGTACCTGCACGTGATATGTCTTGATTCTTTTTTCCTCATTCCTCTTCCTTCCCTACAACCCTTTTCCCCTTCTTTGTCTAAAAGAACTTTGTTCCTACTTTTCCTTCTTTTCTCATTGTTTCTTTTCCTTCTGCTCCCTCCCTGGTGCTCCTTCCCAGTTGAACATTTTCTTCCTATTTCGTTATATCTATTATACACTTTCGTCCTTATTTACACTTGTAGTTTCTCACACCAGAGGACCTGTGTGGTATTGACCTATGTATGTCTCATTTATTTCACTTACCTAAAAGTGGCCCAAGTTTATCCTTTATGGCTTTTTTTTTTTATGGTATTCCATTAAAAAACAAAACACCTTCTTTACCCACTCATCAGTCGAAGAGCATTCGGGCTGTCTCCAAGATTTTGCTACCATAAACTGTCACTATAAACATGGATATATATATATCTCTGCAGTGTGATGCTTTTAATTCTTTCAGGAAGATATCAAGAAAGGAAATAGCTGGGTTGAATGGAACCTGGAGCTGATATCCACATGGATTTCCACAGGGGCTGTACAGTCTACACTCCCACCAACATTTGATATTGGTTGAATTCTTGATAATCGCTGTTCTTTCTGAAGGGAGATGGAATCTCGGTGTTGTTTTAATTTGCATCTCTTGAAGGACTAGGAATGCTGAACCTTTTTTTTTATATATCCATTTGCTCTTTCTACTTCATCATCTGAGGAGAATCTGTTCATTTCAGATGCTCAGTTTTGGTTTGGGTCTTTAAAGGTGGATGGGGGTCTGATTTTTCTTTTTTAGTTCTTTTTGTATTTTAAATATCAGTCCTTGGGCTGGCAAGATAGTTCAGTGGTTTAAAGTGCCTTAGGCAAGCTTGGGCAACCCCAGGGACCAAGGTTCGATCCCGACACCACATGCTGTGCCAGCCCCACCCCCAGGGCAGGCTGAACTGTCCATAACATAAATAAATAAAGTTCAAGTTTCTTTTAAAAATAATCCTTTGTCTGGGGAATAGCTGGCAGAAATTTTCTTTTTTCCAATCCTGAGGTGTCTCTTCACTCTGTTGATGGTTTCTCTTGCTATACAAAAGCTTTATAGTGAGATGGGACCTTAATTGTTGATTTGTTGTGGTAGTTCCTATGTGGGTAAGGTTTTGTTCATAAAGTCTTTGCCTATACCAGTGACTCGAAGAGTTCTACCTACTCTATCTTCCATCAGATGTAGTGTTTCTATTTTAATATTTAGATCTTTGATAAATTCCAAATTTCTTGGTGAAAGATATGGGTCTAGTTTTAATCTTTTGGGACATGAAAAGCCAGTTTTTCCAGCAAGCATTTGCTCAAGTGGCTGTCTTAGGCCTGGCCAGATAGCTCAGTAGATTAAACTGCCTGCTTAGGCAGAGCACATCAGCCGGGGTTTGATCCCTAGTGTGCAGTGCCAGCCCCCACCCCCAGGGTGTGCTGAGATGGAGATTGAGACTGAGCATGGTGGCACATGCCTGTAATCCCAGCATTTGGGAGACTGAAAACAGGAGGATCACTATGAGTCTGATCTGTGTAGTGAGACACTGCAGACCCCAGACTAAATACATTCTAAAAAGAGAGGCTGCCTTTCTTCCAGTGTAAGTATTTAGCTCCTTTGTCAAAGATAAAATAGCTAAGTACATCTCAAGTTGTAACTGTATCTTCTAATCTTTTCACTGATCCTGGGGGGGGGGGGTGAGCACCATGCTATTTTTATCACAATAGCTTTGTAGTATAGTTTCAAGTCAGGGACTGACCACTTGTTTTATCCTTCCTGGTTTCTAGTTCCCAAAAGATGAAGGTAAACCATGGAGTGGAAGTTTTTTTTTCTTTCTGGCCTGCTCAGGCTGCCTTAAGGGTGGGTGGGGGATCAAACCACCATCCTCTGTGCCTGACTGGGATTGCCGGCACAGGTGCTTAAAGCACTGAGCTAATCCAAAAGCCTCCAAGGGGTGGAAGTTTTGTTTCTACTTACTCTTGCTTCCATTCCATCTCTGAAAGGTGGTTTTGAGTTTCACAATACTACTGAGGCATTTTCTTGCCTTTTTGCTCCCATTATCCTCTAAATGTACAGACTACAAGTTCACCAGTAAGATTTTAGATTCTAGGTGGTGGTACCCTTTAAGAAATAGCCATCATCAGCTGGGAGACAGCTCAGCAGTCTAAGTGCCTGCCTCACAAGCACAAGGGTCTGAGTTTGATCCCCAGCACCAAGTGCCGTGCCAGCCCCAGAACCCTAGGTACGCCGTGCTGGCCACTGAAACTGGGTATAGTGGTGTGTACCTGAAATCCCAGCACTGGGGAGGCTGAGACAGGAGGATCACTAAGAGTCTGAACTGCAGAACAAGACCATGTACCAAATAAATAATAGATTAAAAAAAAATAAAAAAGAAATAACTATTGTCAAGTGTTAGTTAGCTATCAAAGAATATTCACAGTTACCTGAAAAAGCTGTTAAAATACTCCTTCTTTTTCCCCAAATACGTTTCTATGAGACAGAATGTTCTCATATAGTTGAAACAAAAGACTGAAATGGAGCACAAGACACGGGAATATCAAGACAGATAAGATAGAGGTTTGCAAAACTGTAAAAACAGTGGTTCTTCTCACTAAAGTTTTTCAGCCTGGAAAACTTTAGATTTCTACACTTGATCTTAGCCAAAAGGCGGAGAAGCGATGAAAAACTTTAGATTTCTTAAAGTTTCCTAAAAATATTTAATGTATATTGACATAATAGCCTTATTGCTATTTTCAAAATGTCTAATGAATATTTTCAGTTTCAATCTGGGTAGGAATAAGTCACATAAATAAAACTCTTCAAGATTCTGAGAAAAGTCTTAGGCATATAGCTAGGTGCAGGACGGGCAGTGTAGTCCAATGATGAGTGCTTACCCAGCATGCACAGGGTCCTGGGTTTGATCCCAGCCCCACCCCCTTGAAAGGAGTACAAATACATTAAAAGACTAAAGCATTTAAGAAAGATGGCTTTTTTTTTTTTAAGAACAGGAAGAATTTATTGAGAGAAAGTTTCTATCTGAGGTGGGTGGAAGGGGGCCTGGAAAGTGAGTTCCCCACCAACTCCACTTCTTGAGGGTGTTTTGCTGAGCACAGCCATGAGGTGAGGTAAGCTTAAGAGGCAACAGAACTGTAAGCAATCAATAAGATTACCAGTGTAGTGACTTAGCTAATCACAGGATGGTGTGAGGCAGGACAAAAGTGTGGTCATCCAATAAGGTTACAAATATAGTGGCTGGGGTAATATTGATTAAGTGGAGATCAAATGAGGAAACGAGTCACATAGCAAGTGCACATGGGCAGACAAGGGCTTCCCCGGAAGGGGTGTGTTAAGGTTTGGTTCTGCACCCCAAGGTGATTGAGGCATATCAGTTGCTGTGGTTTGTTCTTAAGGGAAGTATACAGGTTAGTCCTTCTTTTGCTTTAAGCCTGGCCCTCAGTGAATGCGCCTCTAGTCACAGTTGTCTTCTGCTTTGACCTCTCAAGGGCCCAGCCCTGTCTGACTGCCTAGAGCATTTCTACCTCACTTAGGTATGTGTAATACTCCCCGCTGAAGTATCCCTAGCTGCCGTGAGGGGTCAAGGGTCAAAGACTGATCTGGCTACTTCCAGTTGAAAAGGGTTATAGCTGTGATTGGCAGCTAGAGACACTCCACAGAGGGTCTGTCTAAGGGCCTTCCATAGGCACCATGTGTTCTTGTCTTGGGTAGACGTACAGCTGTAAGTCTGGAGGAGACAAGGTGACAGAAACAGTTCAGTCTGCATGGGCCAAACAATAAAAATCAACAAGATAATTATGAGTATAGCTAACCAGGTTTTCCATCAGGAGGAGCCAGCAATAGCTTTCCATAAAGAGGATAAAGAGAAGGTCCAGGGAATTTCAGAACCCGACATGCCATTAACCTGACATGTAATATCTTGAAGGATCAGGAATGTACACCCAACATCCAGCTTTCATAATTGCACAAGCACCCCCTGTGCTGCAGTTAGAACGTCTAAAGCCGTCCAATTTTGGAGCACAGCTTGCCTCATTAATTTTACTCCTTCATTCAGGAGAGAGCGAGACCAGCCGCAGTGTCGTTTAAGGCCTGCTGAGTACAGTTAGTTAAGGCCTTAATGTGTTGCATGGGATCCTCTAACCCTAGGGAAGGGATAAAAATAGAAGCCAAATGACCATGGCAGTGAGATACACTTCTAGAGTCAGTGCCACCAGCGGGGAGAGTTCGCAGGCGGGGAGAGTTCGCAGGTTCGTCAATACTTTTGATACTTCTACTTTGTAACCATGCAAATCTGAGCGTGCATCTTTCTATCCATCCAGGGGGTAGCCAGGGCCACAAATTGGTTCCACAGGACCAATGAGTGCCCTTGGGGGCGTCCCATCTCACTCTGGGTGATTAAGCCAGTTTGTAACAAATCAGGCTTCAGCCTGTGAAGTTATTGTGTGTACCCATTGTTCAGGGGGTGTCCATCCCAAGTATTTAGTAGAGGTAGGCCCATGAAAGTAGGAGAGATTACACTGTTCCTACCACCATCTTCTACTAAGATGTGCTATCGTGGGGGTTAACGACAGATAATCACCACATATCTGAAAATAACCACCTTGATACCTATGGTTATTGGCCCTCAGGACAAGACCCTTTTATTTAATAAGAGCCTTATCAGTGCCTTTAAGAGGTTTCAGTGGCATTATTGGAAAAATTTCTATTATGTCCAGGATCATTAAAAGTAAAGTTTATAGGCCACTCAAGGACTTTATAATGGTGTTAAACTATGAACCACTGATCTCTTTTACAACTCAACATACTCTTGTAGTTTATTCCAGTCATCTCCTTGCAGTGGGAGACCTACCAAGGAAGTAGAGATGTACTGGATAAGGGGAGTGGACCCCATATCCAGCAAGATGTTATTGCAACAACTGCATATTTTTGTGACCATTTTAGAGAGGAATTGTATTCCTCATTAAATGGTAAAGTGTTAGTGAAATAGCTGAGAGTAACATCTTAGATTACTTCTCTGAAGCCTTTTGGTTTTTCTTTAACAAGAATCTGAAGTCTTCTGTGGGTTCACAGGAGTGCTCCTTGATGGCTGCTCACACCCAGCAACTGTTTCTGGTTCCCAGGACTTGAATTGAGAGTGGTGGATCCAGGAGTCCAGGCCTGCTACCTTGGCAGCTGATGGAGTTGATAGGGTCACGGTGTATGGTCCTTCCCAAGCTGGCCTATGGAGTGGATGATCAAGGAAGAGAGTTTACTAGTATGAAGTCTCCTATAGAATACAGAATTTCCCTTTTTCTTAAGTTGAGCCTCTGTGAACTGCTGAAGAGCCCCTGGGAATTTAGCCAGTGAGCTGACGTCCTTCAGTAAAGCATCCTGTATGCCCTTAGTGAGAAGAGGGCGTCCATCAAGCATTTCAAATGGACTGAGGCCTAAAATTTGAGGTGCATTTCTTACTTTAATGAGAGTTAAAGGTAGTAAGTGAGGCTACCGTAGCTGGGTCTCCTGAGCCATTTTGTGAAGAAGTCCCTTTAAGGTCTCTTCCACTGTTTCTACCTTTCTTGATGATTGTGGTCTCCATGCACAAAGGAGGTGAAAAGGACTGCCCAGAGCCTGAGAGACACCGTGTGTAACTGTCGCTTTCAAAGTAGGCCCACTATCCCTCTCTAAGCTCTTGGGAAGTCCAAATCTGGGGATGATTTTTGAGACTAACACTTTGACCACCTGCAGTGCCTTTTCTTTTTCTTTCTTTCTTTCTTCTTTTTTTTAATGTTATGGCCAACTCAGCCTGCCCTGGGGTTGGGACTGGCACAGCCTGTGGTGCCAGGGATCGAACCACAGTCCTTGTGGTAACCTAAGCTTGCCTAAGCAGGCGCTTTAGACCACAGTGCCTTTTCTGTTCTACAGGGAAAGACTACCCCAATTTCTGAAGGCATCTAGCTAGACTAATAATATTGACGACCTTTACTCTTTGGCATATGAGTGAAATCAAGCTGGTAGTAAATCTAGAAACTGTTCTGAAGGGACTAGAGGAGCAGTTGTAACCTTCGGCTCCCAGACCCCCTGTTGATGCTGTCTGATATTTTGGTTAAGTCCCTCCAGTTTTAAGCTATCTCCAAAATTTTGATGACTTATGAGAAGCAGATAACAATTAGCACATTATTTTTGATCCACAAAAGACTATTGTCTATTATACATAGACAATATATTTTGTATTTGTAAAACTGGTCTAAGCATCATTTTTGATTAGGTGACAACCTGAAAAAAAAATACGTATATATGATACAATATCTCTCCCAGGATGGAAGCTAGGCTTTAGACATAACTAAAAGGAATGGATAAAGAAAATGTCACCCCAGTTGTAGCTTAAATAAGTTACCTTTTATCTGGTGACTCCTTTTCATTAAGGGATGATAGCTGGAAGGAAGGTCAGGACTGAAAAGCAGGACAAAAAGACAGACGCCAACGTCCAGCCGTCAGCTGGTTTTCTGCCTATAGTCGTGAATACTCTGGGCTCCTCTGTGGAGAGAATGGGTGGTGATGAGGAGCTGGCCAGAGGAGGGGGCAGAATGCCCTAGGGCCCTTTAATCTTGTTAGGCCAGCAGTGAAGATGAGTCTGAGCTCTGGGGTCTTGGTGACATGATGCTGTCGCTCTTCCAGTAGCCTCCAGTGGTTGTCTTTACAGTCAGGGCCTGATATGGGGGGCCCTCTTAAGGTAGTCCCTCGTCAAGTGTCCTGGCTTTTAGCAGTGATATCAGGTGAGGCTGGCAGTCATTGAACTCTTCTCTGAGCCCTGAAAATCAGAGTTGGGGTCTGTGCTTTTTAAGGCCACAAGAAAGGCAGCTGCTTTTTGGTCTCTTTGCTTCCTCCTAGTCTCGATTATAGAACACGAAGGAGGCAGTTTTTACTAAGCTATCAAGTGAGCTGTCTGGAGCAAAAGCCATCTTTTTCTTAATATCTGCGGCTGACTGGGTAATAAATGTGTCTAAGTATAATCCGTCCTATTGAATCAGGAGCTGCGGACATAGGTTTTTATTGGCAGAAAGAGACATATGAACATGAGTGGTCTCATGGATTATAATCATACTATGAGCATAAATTAAGAAATGCTTAATGTAAAGAAAGTTTCAACATAAGACAATTCTGACCATTTCACCTCTTTTTTTTTTGCAGTATGATTCTGGTTGTGAAACAGCATCATAATTAATACTTCCCTCTGCATTCCATTTTAGCTCAAGGTAGACCAGGTGCACGCGCAGAAAAATATCAAACAGCTCTTTTTCAGCACTTATGGGTTGAACATTTTCATTGCTTAGGAATGCATTCCAGCAGAGTAAGAGACTTCAGCATTTGAGTCTCCTCTCTCTGAAACGTGAAAAGAAATTGGGCATCTTATTTAATGTCTGTTTATATCCTTGGGGTACCCTCGAGTAGATTGAACTCCAGGGCTGGTGAATGCTCTCTAGAGAGAGAGAGAGAGAGCGGAAGACAGAATCCAAGCAGCGTGTCCTCCCTTGCACCGGCACACAAGTTCGCCTTCCCAGAGAGCTGGCGAGCTTATTCTTAGAGGACACTTGTAAGCACGAGTTACAGTTGCTCCCAGCTGTGACAGTAATGTTTTAAAGAAGGAAGTATAACTTTGTAATAAACTATTGCTTTTGTTCTTCGAAAGAGACATATACCAAAAAGTGAATTAGAAGTAGAGCACTTCATGGGCTGTGAAAGACATCACCTCCAGAGACAGATGGAAGGAACAGTTGGCTGGAGGAATTCTGCCATGGGCCCTAGGGAAAAGAAGCATCCGGGGCACTTGTGTTACCCATCCCATCATGCAGGCAACCTTTCTCAGCAGCAGGACAATTCTATGCATCATTTAAATTTTTGTATCTTTGTGTTTCACGGGTTAAGCTTATATTTCTCATCTAGAAATCACATTTCCCACGTTAGTAAAACATGCTTATTAATCTTCTATACACATAAGAGAAAAGACTAAAATCGCTTTCCTAATTCTTAGCATATGTAAGACACACATATAAATAGTTCCCCTGATAATTGAAAGGCCATGAATTGTTGCAAATTGCCTCAGCCTGAAGGGAGGGGTAGTCTAAGGACAAGGTGGTTTAAAAGTTAAAACCAAATAAGTTGGAGAAAATGTGAGATTTCTGACTTAATAGTAAAGAGAGAAAAATAAGATAGATACATGGAGATTTTTCTGT
>PVKN010037059.1:0-11315 GCA_004027915.1 Capromys pilorides
CATAATATCCCCAAAGGATTTCCTAAACCTGCCAACTTGATCCATTCATTCTGTAAATGTTCAGTTACCACCTTTCATGTACCCAGGCATCTACTAGGCATTGGAATTACTGCAGTGAACAAGAGGATATCCTTGCTTTTTGCCACATATATTCTAATGAGAAAAACGTAACAAAAATAAAATTAATAGCAGATAAGTGCTAAGAAAGTGATTGGTTGCTTTGAACAGTGAACAGGTAAAATTTTACTGAGAAAGAGGTCGTTATGTCAACAACTTAATCAAGAGATGACATACCAAAAGTCCCTGAAACAGGGAGTTTGACATACTAGGATCAAGCTGCTTAAAATATATACATTGTTCTCCAGACCAGTAGGTTTCATATCTGACAAATATCTGAATATTCTTAAGAACTGTGTAAAAATACAGCCCTAGAATTGAGCCTCCAGCCCTAGAATTTCTGATTCCATAGGACAGAAAGGGGTGGACTGTGTATAAAGTATTATGAACAATGTCAAAAATCCTGTCTTGAATGTGTGAGCCTCTTGCCTCAGCTTTATAAGATACTGTATCATTTCTTTTATTTTTATACAAGATTGGGAGCCAACAATGCCAAAAAGCCTAATAGAATGAATATACCAGGCAGAGTGAGCAGTTAAGTAGAAGGGGAAAAAGGAAATCAACAAGAAAATAATACAATGACAGAAATAAGACAATACCTTTCAATAATATCTGTTGATGTGAATGGTCTTGATTCTCCAAACGAAAGGCACAGATTGACACAACTGATTAAGAAGTAAAATCCAATGATATGCTGAATACAAGAGACACATTTAATGTAAGAGAAACTCATAGACTAAAACGGAAAGGATGGAATAACAAGACTCCATGCAACAAGAACTTGAACAAAAACAGGAGTGGCTATCCTGTCTTCAAACAAAGCAGACTTCAAGCCAAAACCAGTAAGAAGAAGCAGAGAGGATCACTGCATGTTGGTTGAGGGGA
Organism: Capromys pilorides; assembly: GCA_004027915.1. NCBI lineage: Eukaryota > Metazoa > Chordata > Mammalia > Rodentia > Capromyidae > Capromys > Capromys pilorides. Next base: position 1,003 of record PVKN010037059.1, read on the forward strand.
CAATTCAATAGGAAGAGTACTAATTATAAACATATACATTGAACATCAGGACACCCCATTCCATGAAATAAGGACTATGACACCTAAAAGATCAGATAAACATCAACACAAGCATAGCAGGGAACCTCAATACCCCAAATAGATCAACTAGACAAAAAACAAATCAGGGCTAAGAGGCATATATTTTGAAAACTTATCTGTTCAAAACTTGTATTTCTTAAATACATTAATTTTATAGTTTTTATAATACTTTTGAAATTTCATAAAGCTAAAGTCATCCCTAAGATTTTTGAAAAGATCTCTAGAAGTCCTTACTGCTATACAGAATAGCAAGGAACCAAAAGAATATGGTGCTTTCTTGTAAGAAGGCATTAATAGCCCTTTTTCTTCTATTTTTGATTATTAACATGGATGCCTCATAATTTCTAATGCAATGGCAGCCAATGAATTGGCCATGTTTTGTATAGTGGTGTTATTTTGACCTTACCTCAAGAAAAGCTGCTTTCTTACACTGGTGATACCAGAACCTGAGGGACAGTTAGTTAGTTAGTTAGTTAGTTAGTTAGTTAGTTAGTTAGTTAGTTAGTTATGTAGTGCATGCGTTTTACAACTTTTTGGATAGTTGGTACAGCTTGTTTCTTAAAAAAAAAAAAAAAAAAAAAAAAAACAACCTCCCCCTTCACTCCTTCCTCTAATTGTCCTTTCTCCCTTGTCATTCTTGATATTATTAATCTTAGTTCATGTTTGTGGATTATAATATCAGCACCCATTGAGGTTATTAGGATCGTGCACATGGCATATCTTCATTCAGTCTCCCCATTCCCTTCTCCTCACCCCTCATCTTTGATATTCCCTGGGGAATCCTTCCCATCTGCAAGAGATCCATCCTCTTGTCTCATTTTGTCTTCCTTTTCTCTCTTAATTTGTACTTTGCCTTATTCCAATGAGAGATAGTATGTGGTGTTCAAGATTGCGTATTTTATTATTTCATGCAACCTTATATTTTCCAGGTGCATCTGTTTTCCTTCAGATATCTCAGATTTTCCCCTTTTTTATAGCTGAGTAGCATTCCATTGTATATGGATTCCACATTTTTTTAACCCAGTCATCAGTTGATGAGTATACAGGCTGCTTCCAGGATTTAGCTATTATAAATAATTCTGCTGTAAACATTGATATGCATATATCACTGTATGATGGCTTAAATTCTTTGGGGGAGATACCTAGAAAGAAGTAGCTGGATCTCATGGACTTTCTAATTTTGGTTCTAAAAGATATATCTATACTGATTTCCATAATGATTGTACTATTTTATATTCCCACTAACAGTGCTGGAGGATTCCTTTTTCACTGCAGCTGTGCCAGCATTTCTTATTGTTATTTTTTATTTTTTAATGATTGCCATTCTTTATGGAGTAAGATGGAATCTTAGTGTCGTTTTAAAAGTTGGAGCTGTTGAATATTTTTTTCAAAAATTAAATAAGTTTTTATTTAAGGAATTTCACATGTTATTCCTTCACTATTCATTAAGATCACTTTAATAAGGTTCTTGTCTTCAAGATAGCCCTTTTCAAAAACAACTGGTGCTTAATCCAGTCAGCCTGTTTGCCCACAATGACAATTTAAAAACTCTTGGGATCTTACATCCAAATTTCTTCCATCAATTTAGACGTTAGCAGCCTACAATTTGAATTGTACTTAATATTGGTGTTTTGGTATAGGCTCTAGATTCTATATTATTCCTTTAATCATTTCTAATATTGAAAGTCAACCTTTTTTTTTTTCACAAAAATTCGAACTCATGGCCTCTCGTCAGGCGGGTGCTGTGCCACTAAGCTATATACCTGGCTCAACAGTTTTCATTATTCTTGAGCAAAGTGTTACGGGTCTCACTGTCACCACTGTAATATATTTACTGTGATAGAGGCATGACCTATGTCTCAATTTTAGCCATATTGACCAATGTTGAGCACCAATCACCAGTGCCCACTCTAATCTAGAATGAGGTTTTGCTTTTTTTCCCCATACATTTGTTGTCCTTTTGTATTTCTTCCTCTGTGAAGTATCAGTTCATTTCACTTGTCCATTTCTTGATTTGGTCTTTAATTTTAGTTTAGTTTTATTGTTTATTATTTTAGTTTAGTTTGAGACAGGGTTTTTCTATATTGTTCAGGCTAGCCTTGGACTCACTTTGTACCACAGGTTGTCCCCAGTGATCCTCTTGCCTGAGCATCCCAAGTGCTGGGATTGCAGGCATGCACCACCACAACCAGCTGATTGGGTCTTTAATTTTAGGTGGTCTTTTTGAGAACACTTTTGAGTTCTTTATGTATTTTAGATATTATTCCTCTGTCTGAAGAGTAGCTAGCAAAAGTTTTTCCCCTTCTGTAGGTTGTCTCTGCACTCTGTTAATTCTTGTGTTGTACAGAAGCTTTTAGTCTGATATAATCCTATTTGTGAATTCTTGTTGTTTCTTTACACAGTTGTTCTGTTTAGAAAATAATTTCCTACATCTATGGCTTGGAAATGTTTTACCTATTTTATCTTCCAGTGGGTTTAATGTTTCTGTTTAATGTTTATAGATCTTTGGATTATTTTTCTTTTAATTTAGTAGATAGTGGGAGATATGGGTTCAGTTTCAATATTCTGTAGTTACACAACTTTTCTAGCCCCACTTGTTGAATAGGATTTCTTTGCTCCAACCTATGTTTGTGATCCTTTTGTCAAAGACCAAATAGCAGAATGTGTCTGAGGATGTTTCTATATTGTCTGTTCTGTTCCATTGATCCCCTGAATTTGTTTTTGTTTCAGCACCGTGTCATTTTTATCACTATTGCTTTGTAATATAGCTTGAAGTAAGATACAGTGGTACCTCAATTCACAAGTTTAATTCTTTCCACAATTCTAATCACAGAGTTCAATTTGCAATTCTGGTTGCAACCAAATTGCAAGTATGTGTATACAAGTGCCACTGTATTGTAAGATCTCCTACTTTGCTCTTGTTGCCCAAGATTGCTTTTTCCTTCTGTATCTTTTCTGGTTCCTTATTAAATTTAGGATGGTTTTCTCTAGATCTATAAAGTATGCCATTGGTATTTTGATTAGGACAGCACTGAATCTGTATAACACTCTGGGGAGTATGGCCATTTTGATTCTGCCTATCAGCCGGGAACATCTTTCGTTTTTCTGAAGTCTTCTTCAGTCTTCTTTTTCAGAGTGCTGTAGTTTTCTTGGAAGAGGAGTTTTACTTCCTTTGTTAGGTTAATTCCTAGGCATTTCATTTTTTTTTTTTTTCAGCTACTGTGAACGGTGTTATTTTCATAATTTCCTCATCTAGTTCATTATCAGTATGCACAAATCCTAATGATTTTTGTGTGTTGATCTTATGGCCTTTTATATTGCTGAGGGTAATTATTAATTCATGTATACTGCTACATTGCTAAAGTTGTTTATTACTTCTAAGAGTTTTTCAATGTAGTTCTTTGGGTCTTCTATGTAGAGTATCAAGTAATCTGCAAATAATAATTTGAGTTCCTTCTTCCTTATATGTATTCCTTTTATTTCTTTCTCTTGCCTAATTGTTCTGGCTAATGTTTCAAGTACTTTTTTTCTTTTTTGTGGCTGGCTCAGCTCTCCTGAGGGTGGGGCTGGCAGAGCATGTGGTGCCAGGAATCAAACCACCGTCCATGCTCTTGCCTAAGTTTGCCTAAGCAGGCACTTTAGACCACTGAACTATTCCTGCTATCCCTCAAGTACTGTTTTGAATAGAATAAAAGTGGTGATAGTGATCATCTTCGTCTTGTTCCTTATTTTAGGGAGATTGCTTTCTGTTTTTCCCCATTTAATATGATGCTGGCTGTTGATTTGTCATAAATAGCCTTTATCACATTCAAGTATAATCCTGCAACACCTCTTTTCTTCAGAGTTTTTATGATGAGTTAGATTTTGTCAAAAACCACTTCTGCCTCTATTTATAGGATCATGTAGTTTTTTACCTTGCTTCTGTTATGTTGTACATTATATTTATTTACTTATATATGTTGAATCATCCTTGTATTAATGCAATTATCTTTATACAGTTAATGGGGAATTCACTTACATCCTATATACCTATTATGTACTAGAGAAGAAAAAACACTACTTCACAAGGAAATGTGGAGTGTTTTTCATTTTACATAAGTAAAATTGGTGGGTGAAATGAATACAGTGGATGAGTGAGTTAGTGTTTTTTCAATTAGTGTACAGTAAACTGTGCCAATCATTTCAATAAGTTTTTTTTTTTTTTTTAATGTATTTTGGTACAGGGTTTCAGTCTGCAGCTTGGACTCATAATCCTCCTATTTTCAGCCTCCCCAGCACTGGAATTACAGGCGTGTGCCACCACACCTGATCTCAGTGGCTGGCTCAGCACGTCCAGGGGTGGGTCCAGTGCAGCATGTGGTGCTGGGATCAAATCAACAAGTTTTATGTGTGTTCTTTACGAAGTTTGTTCTTATAGTGTGGTTCTCAGAAGACAGAACTCAAGGTTCGATCTGAAGGAAATCAGTTTGTTACACAGATATACAAAATAAAATTTGATCACTCATATTATTTTAATAGAAGACATTCAGTTGCATCTTTAACATTCATATTATAGATCAAAATGTAGAATGAAGAAAAGGAATGTCAGAGTTGAGCCAGTCCTTCCAACAAATGAACTTGATAGATATATAGCATTCTGCCCAGCAAAAAATACATATTCATCTCAGCAGTATTTTCTCCAAAATAAATCACATACTAGTGCAAAACTATGCTTAAGTAAATGCAAAAGAATCAAAATGTTATGGTTTGGGGTTTTTGCAATGTGAACAATACAGTACAGGATATGTTTTGTAATAGTATTTTATAATGAATCACCCAAGAATAACATACTATGAATGCAGGAAATCTATCCACACACTAAATACTAAAGAATTCATCTGAGGGCCTAGAGTTCATAACAGTGCCTCCCACCAGCCCAACTGGAGGCATAGAGCCCACAACAAAGTCTCATGCAGGTCTACTTCATGGATCTGTGCTAGAAAGGCCCAAAGGTCTGTGGTGGAAGCTAAGAAGTCAGCGGGATGAAGGGTCTGTGGTAGCAAGCTGAGGTCTCTGAACTGGAGATAGGAGTCAACAGTCAAGGTAAGCACCAGAGCTCCCCCAAAAGTACCACAGCCATCCTCAGCAACAGTGAGGTCCTGAGCTCCTCCAGCAATGGGAAAGCCATGTTCCCATCAGGAAAGCCAATACAACAAGCTTCATGAGCTGAACAGTGCACCATCTTCCCCTCCAGAGCCAGGAATCAGTGTTCAAGATGAGGACCCAGGCTTCTCCAAAGTTCATCAGGAAAGCCAGCATGACAAGGTCCTCCAGCAGAACAGCCCAAGAGAACTAGCAGCCTCCAACAGCTCCAACAGTTTCTTGTAACAGCATTTCAACAGCTTTTCCTGTTATGCCTTTAACTCTCAGGTGGGCCTCCCGTACCCAGCACTGTGCTAGTTTAATTCAGCTGGGTGTAGCAAGTTGACCACCTGGTAGCTATCCACCACAGTCCAACCCTGGTCAACTTGATTACCATACACATTTCTTAAATTAGCCTTTACTGCCAGATTTGTGAAAAGGTAACATATCTTGATCTAGTTAGATTTACATTTTTTTTAAAGATTGTTTTAATTTTTATTTATTTATTTATTTTTATTTATTTTTTATTTGTTTGTTTCTTTCTTTATTTTATGGCTGGCTCAGCCTGCCCTGGTGGTAGGGCTGGCACAGCATGTGGTGCCGGGGATCGAACCGCAATCCCTGCAGTTGCCTGAGCTTTCCTAAGCAGGCGCTTTAGACCACTGAACCATCTCGCCGGCCCAGATTTACATTTATATTACAATTACATACATACAATTTTTTGGCACTTATTCCTGCACTAAAAACAAAATTTTTAAAGGGTGATCAAAATTTAAGATTAAAACACAATACTTTGATTAATCTGATTACAAATATATATATAAAGATGACATTAAAAGAATTATTACAGGACCAGCCAAATAGCTTAGCAGATTAAAGGTCCTGCAACCAGGCACAGGGGACAGGGGCTCGATCCCTGGGGCTGGCATGGCACCCCCAGAGTGCACAGAGATGGCAATTGAGACTGGGCATGGTGGTGTGCACCTGTAATCCCGGCTCTTGGGAGGCTGTCAACAGGCAGATCACTACAAGTCCAATCTAGTAGTAAGACCCTGAACACCCTGTAGACCCTTTCCTTAAAAATAAAAAAAAGAATCATTACAATCAGAGCCTTTTTACCAAGATGGCACCAAGAGCAAAGAAGGAAGCCCCTGCCCCTCCCAAAACTGAAGCCAAAGCAAAAGCTTTGAAGGCCAAGAAGGCCATGTTAAAAGGCATCCATGGCCATAAAAATAAGAAGATATGAACATCGCCCACCTTCCACCATCCCAAGACTCTGTGACTCCAGATACCCTCAGACGAGTGTCCCCAGGAGAAACAAGCATGATCACTATGCCATCATCAAGTTCCCCAGACCACAGAGTCAGCCATGAAAAAGATCAAGGACAACAATACACTCATGTTCATTATGGATGTCAAAGCCAATAAGCACCAAATCAAACAAGCTGTAAAGAAACTCTATGACATCAGTGTTGTGAATGTCAATACTTTAATCAGGCCTGATAGAGAGAAGAAGGCATATGTTCCACTGGCTCCCGATTATGATGCATTGGATGTTGCCAACAAAATTGGGATCACCTAAACTGAGTCCAGCTGGCTAATTCTAAATATATACTTTTTTCCCAGGAAAAAAAATTATTACAATCACAGTCACTATTTCCCATTAATTTCTCCAAAAACTAAAAATAGAGATCTCCTGAAATTTAAATACACTCATCTTCAGGTGATAAGTTTCAATTCATTTTTACATTGTGCTGTTCTTAACAATAATGCTATGCTTTATTTCATCCTTGCAATCAAAAGTCTATTAGAGTCATCTGGCCAAATGTTTCCTATCACGCAATTGATTCTCTGTTCTTAATTTCAAACATAGATCTGGCCAAAAGCTCTCAACAGTAATGATATCACCTTCCCGATAGTAGACTGCACTGAAGTTTTTCTTAATCCACCCAGGCATTATCTCCAAACACAAGCAAAACGCAGACCAAATTTTTGCCAAAGCACCATATACTACCTGGATCTAGCACCAAATGTAGTTCTCAACTGAAGCCTCCTGAGCGTCATCTTAACTGGCAGCATTTCAATCTGTACTCTGATTTTCCAGGCTACAATCAAGGTCTCCAATATAGTATACAGCATCCAAGGGCCATCTCTTTGTCTAGTCTCTCAAAACATTTCCAAATTAATGACAAAGTTTTTAAGTCATGTGGCTAGGCAATATCACTGTAGTAACCCGATTCCTGGTACCAAATTCTGTCTCAGTTACTGCATTTCTCTTGTTACTAGGACTGAATGCCCAACACACAATACAAAGGAAGGAAAGGTTTATTTGGCTCACAGATACTGGAGGTTTGAGTCCGTACTCAGCTGGCTCCAAGGCAAATCGGCACAGGGCAGAAAGCATCCTTTCCTGGCAGCAGCTAAGGGCAAGAGAGCAAAATGGAGGAGTAGCAGCAACAATGGCAACAGAGACAGCAAGCCGGTCTCTCTTATATTACGTTCAGGCTATCCTCAGGCTGGGTGTAGCACTCACACCCATAATCTCAGCAATATTCAGACCCATAATCCCAGTCTTGAGTCATCCATAGTCTTAGTGGATCATGAGTTAATCACAAACTCTAGAAGTCCCCCCCATGACTGCATGAGGCTTTGGGGGGGACACCTAGAGACAAACCATAACAATCTTGCATAATGTCAGCTCTTAATTCAATAAAACTAGAAATCAGTGGCAAAGGAAGCCACAGAAACAGAAACTATAAAAACAAATAAAAACTATTTGTTAATTTGGAAATTAACAAATATACTCTTGGATAATCAGTGGGTCACAGAAGAAGTTAGACAGTTCCTAGAATCAAATAGTGCCAGTGCAGTATACCAGAACATATAAGACAGAATGAAAGCAGTCTTAAAAGGGAAGTTTATACTTGTGAATGCCTACATCAGAAAAACTGATTGAGCCCAAATAAATAAACAAATGGTACATCCCAAGATCCTAGAAAAATAAGAACATTCCAAATACAAAGTTAGTGTAAAAAAGGAAATTATAAAGGTGAAAGTAGAAATTAATGAAATTGAAATTAAAAGCACTACAAATAATCACTGAATCAAAGAGCTAGTCCTTCAAAAGAATAAACAAAATAGACAAACTTTTAGCCAATCTTTTTTTTTGTTTGTTTGTTTTTTGTTTTTTAAAGTCATTTTGTTGTTGTGGTTGTTATATTTTGGGAATGTTTGTTTTTTGAGATAGCATCTCGCTATGTCGTTCAGGAAGGCTTTAAAATCCTATGTAGTCCAGGATGGGCAATCTTCCTGCATCAGCCTCCTGAGTGCTGGGATTACAAGCATGCATCACCACAAGCCCAGTTATTTTACTAGAAATAAAAAGTAAAATCACAATGAACACTGCTGCAACCTAGAAAATTATTAGTAACTACTTCAAAAACCTGTACTCCAATAAACTGGAGAATCCAGAAAAAAATCGATACATTCATAACTTCATATTAATTATCAAAACTGAACCAAGAAGATATAAAAATCTTGAATAATGCAATAGTAGGCAATGAAATTGGAGCAGTAATTTTAAAAAAGACAATAAAACTATTAACTAAGAAAAGCCTAGGATCCAGTGGATTCACTGCTAAATTCTGCAGCTTCAGGGAATACATAACACCAGTATTTCTCAAACTTTTAAGTGAAGTTGAAAGGGAAAGAATCACAATCATTCTAGGAAGCTAAAATTACCCTTATTCCAAAAACAGACCAAGAATCCAATGGGTGGGGGGCCCCTATAAATCAGTGTTTTAGTGAATGCAGAAATCCTCAACGGAATGCCTGCAAGCAGGATACAATGAATCACTGAAAAGATCACGCATCATCACCAGGTAAGATTACCCAGGAATGTAGATTGTTCTCCATGTGCACACAGTAAATATAATCCATGAAGTAAATAGAAGTAGTGCCAAAAATCGCGATTATCTCATTACACCAAGAAAAAGCACTTGACAAAAATCCAACAGCCATCCATGATTAAAAAAAAAAAAAATAGGTATAGAAGGATTGTATCTTGATTTCATAAAAAGCCGTTTATGACGGACTTGTCGTCAACATCATATTTAAAGGAGAAAAGCTGAAAGCTTTCCCTCTAAAATCAGAACTATCACCACTCCTGGAAATTATTATGTAGATTCCTTAAGAAATTAAAAATAGAAGTTCCATTTAACTTAGCTATTCGCCTTCTAGATATTTTCCCAAAACAACTACAGACATCATATTACAGTGTTATATGTATATGCATGTTTATAGCAGCACAATTTATAATGGTCTGTACTGTGTGTCTGTTAACAAATGAATGAATAAAAAATATGGCACTTATACACAGTGAAATACGATTCCACAAGAAAAAGGAATTAAATTTGAGTATTTGTAGAAAGTGGATGAACTTGAACCCATAATGTTAAGTGAAATAAATCAGACACACAAACTTAAATATTACATGGGTGCTCTTATATGACAAATCTAGAATATAAAGAACAAAATGAAAGATAAGAAATAGATAGATATTTTGCAAGAGGGAAAGGATCTAAAAGCTGGAGGGAGGTAGAAGGAAGGGAAGAGAAAGGACATGAAAAAATTAAGATTTGTTATGTACAAGCTGAAATGATTAAAAAAACTTAATGGTAATACAGTAAAGTGACTGTACTAGTGGAAATACACATAAAGTTGTTTGTCCACCAAATCAGAAAAAGCAGTTGTTTTCTGCCTCAAGCTTCCCAGGTGATAAATTGGCTTATCCTCTTGGACTTTTTAAGACTTCTGATACTTTTTCCTTGATTCACTTCCTTGGCTTTAGCAGTGTCACCTTCTTTGGTGGTTTTTTGTTTTTTCAGTCTTTTTAAGACAAAGTCTCGCTATGCAGTTCAAGCTGGTCTTGAACTTGCAGTGACCTCCTCAAGCCTCCCAAATGCTGGGATTATAGGAATGTAATAGTGGTTCTTTTTTAGATGACTCTTTTTTTGTTGGGGGGAGGGGGGGTTACCAGGGATTGAACTCAAGACCTTGCACTTGCCAAGCAGGCACTGTGCCACTGAGCTATCTTCCCTGCCCTTTTATAT
>PVKN010037060.1:0-11314 GCA_004027915.1 Capromys pilorides
AGATAGGGAGATAGACACAAAAACACATAGATAAAGACAGACATAGAGAAAAAACGAAAAGAAAAGAAAAAGAGATCTGGATTAAACTTCAATAATTCAGTGTCCAGAGTTTATTAGCTGGATAACAGGACAAATCACAACAAACTTCTTTTAAGTGTGTTCATATGTAAAAGGAGAATTAACACCTATTGACAGGGGCTGTTGTTAGAATTAAGGCAGAACACAGAGCCAGAGAGGGTCTAAGCGCCTGCCTAGCAAGCGCAAGCACCCAGGTTTGATCCAGGAGTACCCCATGCCACGCCCACCCCGCGCCTAGCAGGCCACCAAAACCGGATGTAGTGGCTAACAACTGTAATCCCAGCTTCGGGGAGGCTGAGGCAGGAAGATCACTGTGAGTCTGAGTTGCATAGTGAGACCCTGTACCAAATAAATAAATAAATAAATGATAAAAATAAATAAATAAGGAAGAGCATAGGCCTGGACACTAAACTTAGAAGCTATTATTATTTGAAGAAAGTTACACATTATATAAAATAATAAGCCATTACTTCTTTGAACAACTTCTACTTACAGTTATCCCCAACTGGAAAGTTCTACAAATTTTCTTTAATACTAATTAAAATCAACTCAGTAAGGCCTGCTTGCGTCCTCTCCTAATTCTTAACGTGGGAGTCAGGGATCCTGTCACCTGATGTGGATTCTTCTCACTTAGAGAAAGGAAGTTATTCTTTGGGAACAAGTTGCAACTTCCTCTAGAATATCTGTGAAAGATAAGAACTACTATCCCAAGGCTACTCTCCCGAAAGAGCCAAAGTTTCTCCTCTTCTTCCTCCCTCTGCTTTATTTTCTGAATATATACAAAGCGAAAAAATTAACCGTGGACAGAGAAAGTAAAAGTAATTTTTTAGCCGCTACCTGCGCCCTCCTCTCCAAGACCATCTTTGTGAAGAGTTTAGGTGGGTGTCCTTCTGGAACAGGACTGCTCTAACCCACTCCGACTTAGGACCTTCGAGTGGATAGCTTTTTCTAGCTCTGAAGCATCCCTTAACTCCTGGGACGCCCGACAGCGGACGACCGCAGGCACGCACACCCACTGAGTCATCCAAAATCTCTGCAGCCGCTGCCAAATCTGCGGGACAAAACTGCCCCCGGTCGAAAAGCAGTCGAGCCCCCCACGCGGTTACGACACGGGTGTGACCAGGTCCCCGCACGCCCCTGCACCGCAGAGAAAGTTACCCTCCGGGGTCCCGGGGGCTCTTCCTGGGCGCGGGGGCGGGGGCCGGCACTCACCAGGTCGCGGATGAGCTGGTCCACCAGCTGCTCCCCACCCACCGCGCCGTCCCGGACCGGAGGGGAGCGGGAGCGGCTCGAGGCTTCCGGCCGGGCTGCCCGGGCTGCCCGCGCCGCGGGGGGCCGCCCCGCGCCCTCCAGGAGGTCCTGGGCCAGCGCCAGGTACCCTGAGGCCTGCTCGCCACGCCCGACGGCCACCTCGGGCTTTCGCGGCCGCCGCCGCTTCCTCAGCGCCTGGGCCTGCGCCAGCTCCTCCTGCCAGCGCCGACGGAACTCCTCCAGGCCGTGGTCGTCCATTGTCGCCGCTCCGGGCTCTCCTCGCCCGCCGCTGCCGCTGCCGCTGCAGCCGCCGGTGCCACGGAGCGGTCCCTCCACGAGAAGTGTCCGCCGCGACCGGAAACCGCGAGGACAGCGTTTCGGGTTCCGGGCGGGCGACCACGCCCCCGGCTCCGCCCCTCCGGCTGCCCGCAGGGCAAGAGAACCCGCGCCCCGCTTCACACAGATGGCTCCTTCGTCCAGCAGACATGCGTCGCACGGCTTCATCGAAATATATGGTGAATGCTTCATTTTCTAAAAATCGTTACCATAAAGGTCACATTGCCTGAGCCTCCTTCAAAATACTGCCCCTCAAAGCCGGGCGTGGTGGCGCACAAACCTGTCCTGGTGGTGCGTGCCTATAATCCCAGCACTAGGGAGGCTGAGGCAGGAGGATAGGTGCAAATCCGAGACCACCCTGGGCTACAAAAGTGAGCTCAAGGCCTGCCTGAACTGCATGGCGAGACCCCTGTCTCAAGCAAACAAACAAAACATCCTGCCCCTCACTCCGAACACGCGTCCCCATCACCCTGACTCCTCTCTGAAGCGGGTCTAGAAGTCGTCTTTCCTGAATGTGACACGAAGCGTGATTCTTAAAACTGCAATGAGTGCTGCTGCCCGCTGCCAAAAAACATCACTACGTGTCCCCTTTCAGCGACTTTGAGCTCTTTAGCTGAAGTCAGAAGGACCAGGAAAAAATCATGTTTTAAATCCATTTAAGACACCCAGCCAGCTAAAGAGACTCATGAAAGAGGACTTACAGAACTGCTTCTGAAGATGGCAAGAATGATGGGAAAAGCGTGTTTCTTCAAAGGGAAAGGGAATAGTTTGAGAGGGAGTTATTGGCTTTGCGTTTTTCGCTGTCATAAATTTTTAAAAAATTTAAACGTTCACCATATTTTCCAACCTCACAACCAGTAAATGAAATACTATGCACCTACTAAATATATTAGAAAATTTAATCCTATGAAAAGATTTCCACAACATAGCAAGTTTAAAAAAAAAAAATCAGGATCTACACCAAATAACATGCAGTAGTTTGTTTTCTGTTGCTAGTAGCACAGTACCATAGACTGCTTAGCTTTAAGGAAAATAGGTTTGCTTAATTTTCTATAGTCAGTGTTATCTTAGCTGGGATTCCCCTAGAAAACAGATTCTGAGGTGTGGGCTTGTAGGCAGGCAGTGAGGTTATTTGGAAATGGGATTCCAGGGATGGGGGATAGGGCACTGAAAAGCAGGAGTGGAGTAGCACAGACAGCTAATCCAAAAGGCATTCTTTGGACCGGCCAGATAGCTCAGCAGATGAAAGCGCCTGCTGTAGGCAGAGCCAGGGACCGGGGTTCAACCCCAGCGTGCTGTGCCAGCCCTTCCCCCTGGGCACACTGAGAGGGCAACTGAGACGTGGTGTGAGGGCCTGTGACTGTAATCCCAGCACTTGGGAGGCTGAAAACAGGAGGATCACTACAAGTCTGATCAGTGTAATGAGACCCCTGTAGACCCTGTACTAAATACAGTTTTATTTTTTTTTTAAGAAAAACATTCTTTAAAAAATTTCCCAGGTTGGGCCGGAGAGATAGCTCAGTGGTCTAAAGCACCTGCTTAGGCAAGCATAGGCAAGCCGCGTGGACCACAGTTCAGTCCCCGGCACCATATGCTGTGCCAGTCCCGCCCCCAGGGCGGGCTTAGCCGGCCACAAAAAATAAATAAATAAATAAATAAATAAATAAATAAATAAATAAATAAATATTAAAAAATTCCCAGGTTGGTTTCAAATAGTCTCCCTGCTTCTGCTTCCAGAGGAGCTGGGACTACATGTGTGTGCCATATGCTAAACACAAAATCATTCTTGCATTGTCCTGCTGTGGGCAATTTAGTTTCATCCTGCTAAGTCTGAAAAACCTTAACAAGCACAGCTCAAGAGCATTTTTCCAGGGCCGGCGAGATGGTTCAGTGGTCTAAAGCACCTGCTTGGGAAAGCTCGGGCAACTGTAGGGACTGCAGTTTGATCCCCAGCACATGCTGCGCCCGCCCCACCACCAGGGCAGGCTGAGCCAGCCATAAAATAAATAAAGAAACAAACAAGCAAAGAGTGTTTTCCAGGGCTGGGGAGATAGCTCAGCAGGCATAAGAACCTGCCTGGCAAGCACAACGGCCTGAGTTCAATCCCTGGTACCAGAAAAATGAGTGTTTTCCAGGAGCTGGAAGAGGAAAACGTATCCACTACTGTCTGAGCTCATTGGAGAAAGGTTAGACTTGAAGTTTTAACAACTTCCCATACCAGGCTTTGTATAAATAAAAGGGTTCCCCCATACGAGGTCATGGAGATGCCCAGAAGCAAAAAGCAAGGTACCCACTGTACAACCAACAGGAGGGGCGCTCAGGGCTGTACAGATAACCAGCTACAATAGCCATCCTAAAATAACTAATTTTTTCCTATAAAGGTTTTATTACGCATAGCAGAGGGAGGGCTTCTGCTTTCCTCCTGGGTGCCTGGACAGCATGATTCTGCTCTTCCTGTTTCCTCTCGGTGCAAATGTGTCCCCACCATCATATATATATATATATATATATATATATATATATATATATATATATAGTTGCTACAGGGTCTCTCTATGCAGATTGGACTCACAGTGATTCTCCTGTTTTCAGTCCCCTCAGCGCTGGGATTACAGGCGTATGCCACTGTGTCTGGACTCTGTGGTCGGCTCAACCTACCCTGGGGGTGGGGCTGGCATAGCATGTGGTGCTAGGGATGGAACCGTGGCCCTCGAGGTTGCCTAACCTTGCCTGAGCTTGCCTATGCAGGCACTTAGTCCGCTGAGCTATCTCGCCAGCCCCCTCCCCACCATTTTCCTCACAAAGTTGAAAACCCCCTATCCATGGAGACCTCAAGCAGCTCTACCGTAAGACAAAGGTAAAAACAGTGTGACAGCTACCTCTCAGATCAGGCCCTGGTCATCTTGGAGGCCTCACTGGTGCATCTCACAGCAGTGGCCATATCTTCAGTCACTCACATTCTTGATCACTATGTGGTCATCAAGGCCCACAGCCACAGCACGGCACAGAACTGTGGCTCCGCTATTCAGTGTCCACTGCCAATTGAGTATAGTTTTGTGTTTTTTTGGATTTTTGTACCAATAATCAAACTCAGAACCTCAAATATTGCCAAGCAGGCATTATGCCACTGAGCTAAATCGCTGGCCAATTAAGTATCCTTAGAAATATCAATAATGAGCTATTTTCCCCTGAAAACATCTTCCTAACCTGCTTCACCCTATCTGTTCTCCATGTGGAGCCCAAGGGTCACACAAACTTGCTTTATTACGTATAAATCAAAAGCCAGATTTATAGTTCTGCTAATATCACCAGAATTTACAAAGCATCAAATGTTTAAGACACAGGGACCTGCGAGATGGCTCAGTGGTCTAAAGCACCTGCTTAGGCAAACTTAGGCAACCCCAGGGACCACGGTTCAATCCCCAGCTCCACATGCTACACCAGCCCCGCCCCCAGGGCAGGCTGAGCTGGCCATAAAAATAAATAAATAAATAAATAAATATTTTAAAAAATGTTTAAGGCACAAAGTAAACTGCAGATTTCTTTTTTATTTTATCTTTTTTTTTTTTTTAGGACTGGGGTTCAAACTCATGACCTTGCACTTGCCAAGCAGGCACTTGTACCATAGAGCTGTCTCTCCAGCCCCAAAACTGCAGATTTTTAAACAGCAACTTGTGCTGCTCAAGTGCGACACTTCCTCTCACCCCTTTAAAAGTATTTTTACAAGGACAGCAAGGGCAGCCTGTGGCACCATTCGTCACTCAGAGCAGATGGGAAAAACAGAGAAAGGAAGGAAAATATTGTCCTTTTCTCAGCCTTCCCGACTTCCCCATCGTAAATTCCTGGGCCTCCATCCCTTAGAGGAAAAGAAGAATATGTTCCCTGAAAAAGGCTAAGGAAGCGCTCATGAAATTCCTAGCATCTGTAAAGCACATAAGAAACAGCCCATAAGCGATGGGCATCATCCATACTAAGAGTATTAGGAGATAAAGCATGGTGTTCGATTGGGACTCTCTCAATCTAGTGTCCGTCAAGAGAGTTCTTTGCAAACTCAATCCACTCAAGATCTTAGGTTGCAAGCAACAGAAACTAAGTCATGCTGCCTTAAGGAACAGGAGCAGAACCCGAGGGATGGCTCAGAAGGTGGAACTGAAAAGGGACGAACTAGACTCTTGGGATGCCACGAAGTAGGTCAAAGGCATGGACTCCGTGAACCAGGAGCAGGGACTCCGGAACCATCTCTGCAGGATGAGCTCCCTGCCTGGCTTTCTTCTTCTTGGTTTCAAACATCCAGAGCAAAGATTCTCGGGGTGTTGCCGCTGGATCAGCCACACGTGGAAACTCACTGGAAACACAAATTCTCAAGGCAGACTGCTGAGTCAGAAATTCTTCAGGGCACCCCCAGCGATCTATGGTTGAACAACCCTCCAAGACGATCCTGGTACCCAATCAATTATAGGAACCCCCTCTCCCAGGGGACTCTGACTGAGGATCCCATGGAGCCACATTCTCAACTCCTGATAGGGGGCAGAGAGCGTAGCGAAAATCCAGAGTTCCCCATGAAATAGGAGAGACAGAAGAAGGGAGAAGGTTACACTATTTTTTAAAAAATGTATCTAGTACGGGGTCTACAGGGTCTCACTATGTAGATTGAACTCATAGGGATTCTTCTGTTTTCAGCCTCCCAAGTGCTGGGATTACACACGCACACCACCATATCCAGTCTCAGTTGCAGTCTCAGTGTCCCTGGGGGGCAGGACCAGCGTGGCATGCTGGGGATCAAACCCCGGCCACTGTTCTGCCTAAGCAGGCGCTTTAGTCTGCTGAGCTATCTGGCTGACCCAAGAAGGGAGAAAAGATTCAGGACTAGACTACAAGAATTGTTAACATCTGTAAAGAGGGACTCTAGGAGCTGAGTCTTAGTATCTCCTGTGCTTACAGACTTCTTTACCAACTGTCCACATAGGGGTCTTCCCCCTAGGAACCCCAGCTAAGCTCCTCCTCCTCTTTTCTCCTCTTCCTCCTCCTCCTCCTCCTCTTCATCTTCTTCCTCTTCTTCTTCTCCTCCTCCTCCTTCCTCCTCCTTTTTCTTCTTCTTTCTTCTTCATCTTCTTTTTCTTCTTCTGACATATGGCCATCCTCCTACCCCTCCCCCAAGTATCTCCTATTTCTCACACCTTCCTCCAGCAGCAGAAATACAAGAACTTCTTTATTTCAGGATCAAGTGAATGTCAAGAAGACGGTGAGGGCAGGGAATAAGATGTGAGGTTAATTCACTGTAAGATTAATGTACAGGGTTAGAAAGTGTAATTGTCCTCTATTGCTGCTCTAACATATTAAGCAGCTTTAAGCAGCATACAATTATGCTTTGATAATTCTGTGCATCCAACGTCCAAAATCAGTTTTGCTGGACTGAGGTCAGGGTGGTGGCAGTGCTGGGCTGCCTCTGGGGGCTCCAGGGAAGATTCTGCCTCTTTGTCTCCTCTTGCTTCTGGGATACCATTTCTTGCACTCCTTGGCTTGTGGCCCCTTCCTCTACCTTCAAGACCAGCAGCAAAGCATCTTGTTCAGCTGTCCAGCACACACATGGTAATCAAGGCTAATCCCCCATCTGAGGATCTTCCATTGGTCACTTCTGCAAACACCTTTTCTTCACCTAAATAAGCATCCACAGATTCTAGGATGAGGACCTCAGTGTCTTTGGAGGTCACTGTGGTTTAAATCTTTAATCTACCCCCCAAAAGCCCATGTATTCAAGGCTTGGTTGCCAAGACAGCAGGCTCCAAGATGGGGCCCTTAAGAGGAACTGGATCTCGTGGGCTCTGACCTCAGGAGTAGATTTATCCACTTATGTATTCATAACTTCATGGACTAGAGGGAGGGGATGGGAACTTTAAAAAGTAGTTTCTACTTGCAGGAGGTAGCTCTCTCCTACCTGTTTCTCGCTCTCTGGGTTGCTGACTGCCATGAGGAGAGTGGTCTTGCTTCTCCACACACTCTCTGCCATGACATTCCCTTTACCACAGGCCCAAAGACGGCAGAGCTGAGGCACCCTTGCTATGGCTTGTGTCTAGCTGTGCTCTCACATTCTCGTGCAGTCCTCGGGCCAGGCCGCGAGAATCTGTGATTAATTCATAGTCCAGTGCTGGGATTATGGGTGTGAGTGCTACCTCTAGCCTGGGGCAGATAATCTGCACACAGATGTAAAGAGGAGGGAGAGGCTTGCTAGCAGCTTCAGCTGCTGCCCCTCCCCTTGCTCTTTGCTGTTTCCCACCACCATGAAAGGCTGTCCTCTGCCATGTGCCTCTCTGCCTTGGAGCCAGCCAAGTATGAACTGAAACCTCCACAAACTGCGAGTTAAATAAACCTTTCCTTCCTTCATTTTGGGTGCTGGGTATTTTGTCCCAGCAATGAGAGAACAGTAACCTAGACATCCATGCACTGAAACTGGGAGCCAAAAGAAATTTTTCTTCCTTTAGGTAGATTTCTGCCTGGTGTTTCGTCACAGTGATAAAAAGCGAACACAGGGGCCAGGGCTGAGCCTTCCACAGAAGGACTGCAGTGACCCAGAGGCAAACGCATGTGGGTGACCCTGGACCATAAAAGCAGAGCAAGGAGCTAGGTGTGGACAGCAGCACCCTGGAGACTGGGTGTTCACCTAGAGCAGGAAGCCCACACTCGGTTCCACCTGACTGGAGGAGATTAGCTCTGATCTTGCAAAATAAAATTTCGTACTTCTCATTTTTTTAAAATTAGCTACAGGGGCCGGCGAGATGGTTCAGTGGTCTAAAGCGCCTGCTTAGGAAAGCTCAGGCAACTGGAGGGGCTGAGGTTCGATCCCCGGCACCACATGCTGCACCAGCCCCACCACCAGGGCAGGCTGAGCCAGCCATAAAAAAATAAACAAACAAACAAACAAAGAAAATTAAAAATAAATAAATAAAATAAAATTAGCTACAACTTTCCTTTCCTAAAAAGTAAGGATTTTAGATGAGTGTGGTGTTGCACTCCTGTAATCTCAACACTCTGTGAGCCTGAGGCAGGGGATTGCAAATGGAGCCCAAGCCCGAGTTATTTAGAAACTTAATGAGACCTTTTTCTCACAACAAAAATAAAATGAAATACAAAGTGCTAGAGTTCCATCCCTAGTAAAATAAACACGTAAGGAAATAGACAGTTTTCTATTAAAAAGGAGAAGTTGCCACCATTGGCTTTTAAATCCAACAACTAAAAAAAATTATTCTTTAGCAACCACTGAACTAAGCCAAAACCTCTGTCATTTACACTGATTCTTCCTCAGCTCTTGTAAGACAGGAGCATCACACCTCAGCTTGGGTTCCCTAATGGGTGAAAAACACTAGGTACCTAATACGAAAGCAGTGATGTCCAAGTGCCTTGTGCAGGGCCTGTGAGATAGCTCAGCAGTCTAAAGTGCTCGCTCAGGCATCGTAGTTTGATCCCAGGCGCTACATGCTGTGGGCTGAGCCAGCCACAAAAACGAAACAAAACAAAGTAACTTGTGTATGCCCCATAGAAAATCCATCAGCGTGACGTAGGTAGAACATTTGCATATCAAATGCACTCCTCGCCACAAGCGTTAATGGTCTTCGTTGCAGCTTTATACTGCAACAAATTTGAATTTCAGATAAGTTTGGACTGTGCAGTGTAGCACAATACAAACTTGGGTGTGGGGAGGTGAGTTTGCATTTAAAAATTATCTGTAGCAATAATTCAGAAACAATGTGCTTGTTCTTGAGAACTTTCCCAGGGCTGATTCCATTTTGTAAAAAGATTGCACAGACAAATTTCCGTGTCAGTGGCCACTTACAGACTTTGTCGTTGAGAAGGAGGTTGTTTCACGTGGACAGAGTTCCCTCCCCACCTCTGTTTCTGTCCCTAACTCCCTGTGCTTTCCCCATGCACCCTTTCCCTGACTATATAGTGCAGTTGACCCCAGTTCTGTTTTGTTTTGTTTTTTAAGTCAGAGTGGCCAGGCTGGCCTTGAACTTGCAATCTTCCTGCCTCAGCTTCCCAAGTAGCTGGGATTATTGGTGTGTGCTACCATGCTCAGGCCCCTGTGTTTTTTGTTTGTTTGTTTTTGGTCTTTTTGAGACAGGGTCTCACTATGCAGTTCAGGCTAGCCTTGAGCTCACTTCTGTAACTTGGGCTGGTATCGAACTCACAGTGATCCTCCTGCCTCAGCCTCCCAAGTGCTGGGATTACAGGCATGTGTCGCCATGCCCAGCATAGGCCCCTGTGTTTTTCCTGCATCCTCTTGCTTACAATCTATCCAGCCTAGTTCCTGAGTGTTTCGCTTGGAGGGAAACACTGTCCTCCAGAGCAGGAACAGGTTCTGCCTTTTGGTACCTTTTATTTGTCATGAAATTTCAGCTCCAGCCTGGGGCCCATTAAAGCGGCTCCACAAGACTGTAGGGTTTAGCGCCAGGGATGAGCACTGACTCCCCAGCTCAGACTGAGAACTTCAAGAGCTAATCTCGCTTCCTGCTCTTCTTAGTCTTTTCTTAAGAAGCAACACTGCAAGGCAAGCGCCCAGAGCTGCACTTGAACAAAAAACATTCTTATCAGCATCACTCTGACTCTGACTCTGTGAAACAGGAGTCTAGAATATTTTCTTTAAATTCCAAGTCACCTCTCCCCAGCTTTAATTTTTTTCAATCTTTCATGTATGTATTTGTTTGCTACAAGGTCTTGCTATGCAGCTCAGATTCATAGTGATCCTCCTGTCTCAGCCTCTCCAGCACTGGGATCACAGGCATGTGCCACTATGCCCAGTTTTAGGACTGGCATGCCATGAGGCATGTGGGATCGAACTCAGATCCTCGCACTTGCCAGGCAAGCACTTAGACCACTGAGCTGTCTCCCCAGCCCATCTCTAGCTTTTTCTTTTGCAAGTCATCCCTACCATCTTGGTTCTTTGCAACCCCATTTGGAGTCTCCCTCTCTCAGTCAGTGATGCTGTTAGCCTGATGGTTCAGAAAGGAACTGAGTTCCTCTTCTTCTTCCCCTCATAGATCCACAAATCCTGGTGACACTACCTCTAAAATATATCTTGCATCACCCCTTTCTTTCTTTCTTTCTTTCTTTCTTTCTTTCTTTCTTTCTTTCTTTTTCCTTTTTTTTTTTTTTCCGTGAGACTGGGGATCAAACTCACGACCTTGCACTTGCCAGGCAGGCACTTGTGCCACGGAGCTATCTACCCAGCCCCACCCCTTTCTTTCTGTGCCCTCTACTGCCATCTAATCTGAACAGAGTTGCTAGGTAAACTGCAAGATGCTCAGTTAAAATGGAGCCCCAGATAGACAATGATTTTTGAAAATGTAAGTGTGCCTATGTGAAATTTGAATTTCAGATAAGCAGATAACTTCTCGGTGTGCATGTGTCTTGTGCAATTTTTAGGATATATTTATGCAGTCCCCCCCCCCTTGTTCTCTATAGATGATTGGTTCCAGGACCCCCTTAGATACCAAAATGTATGGAGATTCAAGTCCCTTATCTAAAATGATGTAATATTTGCATATAATCTATATCCATGCTCTTGTGTGCTAACTCATCTCTAAGTTGCTGATGATGCCAAAGCCAATGTAAATAGTTATAATGTTGTGTGGTTTAAGGACTAATAACCAAAAAA
>PVKN010037061.1:0-11318 GCA_004027915.1 Capromys pilorides
GAAGAAAAGAGGCAGGGGGAGAGACAGAGATAGAGACATAGACAGGTAGACAGATGGACAGACGGACAGACACCAGGATAACCAGGGATTTATCTGCAGGAGAGCAAGCTGCAGGGCTGACTGGAAATGGGCCCTGGCTACCAGCAAGTGTCTAGCCTCACCTCAGATCTGCAGGTTTTATGTGTGGAAGCATGCATGCCTCCACGCTGACATGAGGGAGTTGAAGGGAGTCACCATCTTTGTGTGTACTGGCAGCACCTCAAGTTTGCAAAAGCTGTGGCAAATGGAGTGAAATCCTCGCACTGGATCTTGCTGCCTCACTCAAATGCTGCTGCTCTGTCACCCGAGAAGCTTTTGTTTGGTCTCATGTTTAGTGTGGTGCCTGTGCTTTGGGGCCCAGAATCCCGCATCCCCCCATCCGAATGTGCAAAGAGGCTGTCACCATCAGGCATCTGTGCTCCGTGCCATCCCTCCCTGTCTGATGCCAGCACTGCTTATGGCTGTGCCCCTCCACAGGCCGCTGGCTTCCCAGTTGACTTTTATCCTACGCATTTTGCATAGCTTTCCCTAGGTCTCTAAGCAGGATTAGAAAGGAAGCAGAGAGAAAAACAAATGTCTGTCTAGAGCGCAGCTCTATAATTGCAAAATTTGCTCGGAGGCTGGAAACTTCCACAAAGTGTGGCTTTGCCCTTGGGCGAGCTGCCGAATCGCTGGAGCAATCTGCTCCGCGTTTGCATGCACAGCGTAAGGTGGCAGAGATGAAAGACAGCTTTGAGCTTCAGCTACAACTCAGAGCAGGAGAGTAACGCTTGACAGCCTTGGAATTATCACTGATCCAGCCCGGCTCAGTCCCGACTGCAAGTAGGTCAGCCAGTGGCCCGCTGGAGTTCTGGGGTGCTCAGCTAGCACGGCTCCTTGCAGAGCCGATTTCTTTCCTTGTGTTTGCTCCTCTGTGCTCTTTCTGTGTGTTTTCAGTTTTTCAAAGACCCAAAAAGTTTTAAAAACTGAAAAAAAATGGACTTGCAGGTTAATAAAGTGTACTAAAATGCTAATAGTGTTAAGGACACTGAGGACGTTTTGTGAGAAGAGACAAACAGAGGACTGGCTCATAGTAGGAAGCCCAAGGAAAGGAGCCACGTAAAATTTAATAGCTGAGAAATAAAATGGCCTTAGCTGTGGGAGTGTGAACTGTTTAATAGATTGTGTTGTGCAAATTGCCCAGTAGGAAAATTGGACTGTCTTGCCACCAAAGATAAAATTCTGAAAAGATTTTTAAAAGTCAAAAACCAATTAAGGAAAAATCCTATAAGAGGGGAAGAGAGGTTAAAGAGAGATTAGGAGGAAAAGTAAACAAAACTCATCAAATTATATCATGTACAGGTAGAAATTTCCTGTGATGGATGGGATCATTACATATACGTAAAAGGTACCAACAAAACCATTTTCTATGTCAAAAAGAACAAAATATATTTTCTGTTTTCAAATGGAAGAAAATATTGTTCACAACCAAAAGGGATGGTAGGACCTGGGTGGGTTAAGAGAATGCCTATCCAGAATATTTGTGCATGACAAATAGGAACAACAAAATGAAATGCATCTCAGAACAGGATAAAAATGAGATAGCATTCTGAAAATGTGAAGAATTTGTACACATCAGTAAGAAAACATTTCTGTCCAGAAACAAAACGGACAAAAGAAACAATCGCAGCAGTAAATTCAAATGGCTGATAATCCTGGAGTTCGCGGCACTTTACAGAGCCAGAATTGCCATGGAAGGACCAGCAGGCCCACGAGTAAGATGAGAGGCATACAAATTAGTAGAGACACCCTGGCAGGAATTTGCTGACGGAACGTCAAAAACGTCCCCTCCTTTGATCTCGGAACTCTGCAGTGAGGTACCTCTCTGCATATGAGGGAGGGAGGCGGACTTGCTAGCTGCCCCAGCCACTGCTCCTCCCTTGTCTCTTTTCTGTTTTCTGCCACCATGAGCTGCTGCCCTTTTCCACGTGGCACTCTGCTTTGTGGCCAGCCGGGTATGGACTGAAACCTCCACTAACTCTGAGCTAAATAACCCTTACCTGCCTTAATATTTGGTGTCTGGTATTTTGCTCCAGCAAAGGGAGAAAAGGAACCAAGACAGTCCCTTTCTTAAAATCACACCAGAAAAGTGGGTGATAGGGTGCAAAAAAATATTGTTTTTGTTTAGTTGTAGGAATACAGAGGCAGTTTTCTTCTTGCTTGTTTGCTGAAATTATTCTTTTGTCTTGTTGTTATTCATTAGTGGGGCTATACTCTGAATGCTAGCAACAATGGTTTGTCAGTTATTCAGGAGGGAATGGGGTCATGTGATATTTCCCACCACTGTTAGCACTGGACTTTCATCTGTACTGGGGAGAGGAGGAGGAGTTTATGTCAGCTCACAGTATCAGGGGACTCGGTCCGTGGCTGGCTGGCTCCAAGGCAAGGCCATCATGGCAGAAGGGCATGCAGGAGCCAAGCAAAAGCCATGGCAGCCAGAAAGCAGAGAACAAATGAAGAGGAAGAAGCAAAGCCCCAAGCTGTCCTCTCAGACACTCCCAGAAGCGAACTACACTCATCTCTCAGGTGTCTCCTAAGCCAGCCAAGGTGACAAGGTTGTTCATCACATGTACTGTCAATATGTTATTAAAATAGCCCATTAGGAAGTTTTCAACTGTGTGTTTCTTGAAGCTTTGGTCCTCAAATCTTGATTCAGAGCTAGCTGGGAACAGGTTCTAACATGACAAGAAAGGGAGCTGGCCTTGGGCAGTCTCCATAAGTGCTGAGCAACAGAGTGGGGGTGGGACCTACTAAACCCACGAGCACCACAGTGAGAGAAATTAGAGTCACACAAGCTAATGAAAAGGGGAGCAGCAAGAGTTTCCCACAGAAACTCTCACAGTTCTGCTCAGACATATATGGGAACATGAGCTATATGTTAATGCACACAGTTGGCAAACGGTCTTCAGGGAGTCTTTATGTCACCTAAAATGTGCACAATTGTAAATTGTCTGGTCGGGCTGGCCAGATAGCTCAGTGGACTAAAGCACCTGTTTAGGCAGAGCTCAGGGACCAGGGTTCAGTCCCCAGCAACACAAGCTGGGCTGTCCCCACTCCCGGGTTCTGTTGAGATGGTGACTGAGACTCGGCGTGGTGGAGCATGCCTGTAATCCCAGTGCTTGGGAAGCTGAGAACAGGAGATCACTACGAGTCTGAGCTGCATAGTGAGACCCTGTAGATCCTGTACAAATACATGAAAGAAAGAAAGAAAGAAAGAAAGAAAGAAAGAAAGAAAGAAAGAAAGAAAGTAAGTTACCTGGTGGGTTATTGGTCCATTGTTGGCATTGATTCCGCTCACTCTAGTGCAGTCAGGTGCTGATGTAGATCTAAAATATTCTATAATTTCCACTGAGAAGAGCTGATGAGTGTGGGCTCACGGGACAGTGTGAGTGCTGCGTACTCCCTTCCCTGAGAATGGTCCCCGCTCGGTCCTGGCCTGAGCCAGCCGACACGGTCCTGGGAGAGCAAATGCCAGTCACCAGGAGGAATTAGCACTCTTTAATCCGCTGAGTGAATTTATTTCACAGAGTGTGATGTTTTCAATAGGAGTCTCAGTGACACGCAGAGAGATTAATTTTGCTATTAGAAAGCTCTGTTTATTTATTTAGTCTCAGTGACACTATTAGAAACGGACTCACAGAAATCAAATTCGGGGATTTCAAGTTTAATACTCCACTGTGAAGTACATAAAATGTCAACTGTGCCTTACCTCTTGCTTTGCTTCCCAGCCTCCACAGAAGCCTGGGCATTTTAGAGACACCCAGTAAATCAATGCCCATTACAGGAGTCTTTCATAAGAGACTGGAACACTCAGTGTGAAAACAAGCAACCACAGAACCTTACAGATTTTCCCAAAAAGAAATATAAAATTAAGAGGGTTTTTTTTTTTTTGTATTACAGTCACTATGGCATTTATTAAAATTTTAATATATTTGATGCCATTCCTATTAGCATTTAGTGATATTTATTGTTTTTGATGCCTAATCATGAAATATGTGCAGAATTGTTCATTTTAAACTTGTACAAAACTCCTTTACAAGACTAATCCCAGTGCTTGGGAGGCTGAAAACAGGAGGATCACTATGAGTTGGAGCTACATAGTGAGACCCTGTAAATCCTGTACTAAATACATAAAAGAAGAAAGAAAATTGACTGGCAGGTTATTTTCCATTGTTGGCCTTGATTCCACCTTTCTCTACAACGGTCAGGCACTGAGGTAGACTTCAACATTCCATGACCTCCTCTGAGAAGAGCTGAGGAGTGCGGTCCCATGGGACACTGTGATCCTGTCTGTGTGTGCTGTGCACTGCCTGCCCTGAGAGCAGTCCCCTCTTGGTCCTGGTCTGGGGACCTAGGGGACATTTTCTGCAGGTCTCCTCACAGTGGAAATTTGTGGCGTGACTCTCACATGGCTTGAGTTTGTCAGGGTAGCTGAATGTTGAGTCTTTGCTGCACAGGGTCATCTTCAGCCATGCTTTACACTATAAACAGTACCTTATACCTTTTTTATCTATACCTTTTTGAACCTTATACACCTATTTTTTTGGCTCATCCTCTGTACTGGCAGGATATGAACTCCCTAAAGATGTTTTGCCAATCTCATCAGTCATATAAGCTTCTCGATCTGAGGACTCAGTGGTCCACCCTGAGAATAAGCCTGTAACTAGTCTCTTTTGGGGTAAACAGGAGTTGGGCAGCACTGGAGGCTGAGGCCAGGAAAATGTGCTCTCCCGTAGCACCGGCTGTGGCCCCTGCTCTGTCATCTATCAGTGAACAGTGACAAGTTCCTGGATGCCGACAAGGACATCAGGAGTAGCAGACGTCTGGCTAAGGTTGCCGGTTTTGAATGTCAGTGGTCACAGGAGAATTCCCTTGTGGCTAAGCACATCTTCCAGAAAAAAAAAAAATTCTAACAGGACTCAAGAAATCCTCCCTATTTTGTATACCTGTGGACCTGCGCGGGCGTGGGCTCACACAGTTCTTGAGCCAGAGCGTGCAGCCACTGCAAATCACATGACCTGTGTGGCTAGACCAATTTATGACAACTGTCTCATCAGCTTCCTCCATTGCCCCATGATTCTGGCATGTTTAGGCTGTGGTGAGGCTTTCTATTAATGTCTCCCTCAGACGAGGCCCAATGACTTCATCTCCAACCTCACGCATGACACAGGGTTTCTCAAGCCAAGATCTGCAAGGGAACAGTTTAAGCTTCTGGAACCTTCTGTCCTGGCTCAAGGCTCTTAGATGTCCTCTGAGAGTTCACTGGCTATCATCTCTCCCCCGAAATCTCAGTGCAATTGCCTTGTTCCCACACCAGCAAGTCAGGTCTGAGGTGCGTGTCAACCCAAACAGCGATAGCAGATGGATTGCACAGTCTGAGCGCAGCGTGAAGCACAGGACGAGGCTGCAGCCCTTGAGCTCCTTTCCCAGGCTGCCAGTGCTGGCGTGGGGAATGTGGAATCGGTGTAGATGGCCCTCTTCAGAGCTGGGTCCCAGTGGAGCCTGCAGCCGTGGTTCTGTAAGGACCAGTCTGGCCATGCTCTTATGTGTAAGTTCCAGTGGGCTGTGTGGTCAGCAGTTTAGTTTCTGAAGCCTGGATTTCGCATCCATGTGCTGGTGTCTTGGGATCATCTTCTAAAGGCCATTCTTATAAAGCGGACATGCAATTATGCGACTTTAGCGGAGAAACAACTAATTCTTTCTTTAAATCATGTTCACTCTATAATGTGTGCAGGCTAATTATAAACACTTTGCAATGAAGGGAAATAGTGGTTCAAAACCTTGCAGCCACGACTGCGTTGTTGTCATCTTATGATGTTTTCTTGTAGCTCCTGCTAGGTCTCACTTTAGATGGTCATTGCTAGGATGCTTTCATTCATGTGTTCATGGTGTTTCTTCACTTAGCATGGAGCCGGGGTTTCATCTGATGGGCGTCTCTTTAACTGGCTGTACAGCACTAGGATTAGAGCCCTTCTACCACAGCCTAACCAGTTAGCCCCACAACTGAGGAAAAGTTGACGTTGTTATCAGCATTGGATGACACGTACACACCAGAGGTCCTACGAAATGGTTATGGAGCCGAACAATTCCTATGGATGTAGCTATGGAGACATTGAAACCATTTCAACACCTTGCTAGTGCAGTGTATTGTGACTGCATGTATGCAAGAGGCACAGCACACGAAAGGACTGTACCTGCAGCCATGTAAAGAATATGTCCCACAGTTATACAGTACATAATGCATGAGAGTATAGCAGTTGTGGCAGTACCTTACACAGTTGCAAGAATATATACTATATATATAATATATATAGTATATTTCTATTTGTACAAATCACGCCTATTGTACAACATGTACCACATTTTGCCAGCCGCAGTCTCATCTGTTTCACATGCGCTTCTTCCTCTTCCGTGCAGAGTGAGGCCCCAGGTAGAGACTGGTGAGTGCTGTCCAGCCCCTGTGGTGGTGGCCAGAGAGCGAGCTTGTTGGTCTGAGACCCTGAAGGGTACTGAGTTCAATCCCTGTCGGACTCTGTTACCCAGGGAAACCAGGGACACACTGCCATCTCCTGCTTCTCTATGAGGACACACATGTCCTCTGGTCAAGGAGCATACCTTGGTCATGTGACCAATGTGGGCAGACTGAGCACGGGAGCTGGTTTGTTCTGTTCTACATTCTGTGATCTTTTCACTGTGCTATAATGCTTTACATGGATAGAGTTAATTTGTCTTCTTTCTTCTCCTTCTCCCTCTCCATCTCCCTCTTCTCCTTCTTTTTTCTCCTCCTCCTGCTCCTCCTCCTCTTTCTCTTCCTCTTCCTCTTCCTCCTCCTCCTCCTCTTCTTCTTCTTCTTCTTCTTCTTCTTCTTCCTCTTCCTCTTCCTCTTCTTCCTCTTCTTCCTCTTCTTCTTCCTCTTCCTCTTCTTCATGCCATTTTTTTTTTCTGTTGTGAAGCACACAGCAGCTCAGAAGAAAGGTATGGTAAGGAAGTGTACTCAGGATGAGGGGAATTCTGCATATGCACCCACCTAGGGAGTATCAGTCTTCTCTGATGCTATTCATGCCTGGCATCTCAGAAAGTAGTGCTTCGTGTGCTGGGTAGCAGCAGTTTGTGCTTTGATTTGCCTGATCTGCCTCTGCACCAAGCATGATAAGGACTCAAAGCAGCTGGTTCTCCTCTGTGGTAGGAAGAATGACTGGTGTGGACACTTGTGACACCTGTGAGCATCAGAAGGCAAAACCTAACACTTGAGTAATGTGGAATGATGTCTGAGAAATCCTTCAAGGGTCACCAACCTACTCAGGGGATGGGAGTTCATTAGACATGGCTTCCTAGTAAAAATGGCACTTGACTCACTGCAGGCAGAAGGACCAGCTGGGTGGGTATTTGAGAAATAAATGAGTCAGGAGCAGCAGTGGTCTCCCACAAACACCAAACAGCACTGTGGTGGCTTAGCTCTCAGATGTCCCCCGAATGCCTCTTGTGTTCAGAGGTGGGGCTTTTGCAAGATGATTGGATCATAAGGTGCTGTAGCTGTGGGTGCTGTAAGGTGAGCCATGGCCAGAAGGGGCGATCACTGGATGGGACCTGGAGGGGACATCTCCCTCCCTGGTCCCTCCCTCCCTACTTCCTGCCCACCAGGCCATGAGCAGCTCTCTTCCACCAGACTCTTCCACCTCACCTTCCTGCCTTGCAGTTAGATGGCCATGAGTGGAAACCAGAGCCAAAACAACCTCCCTTCCCTCAAGTTGTTATGGTCATGTTCCAGCAATGGAAAGTAGCTCAACCAGGGCCCTGTATATCTGTGGAGGTCAGGAGCTTTTGCGCTTGTACCTATGGTATTTCTCACTGTCGTGGTTTTGGGTTTTTGCAAGGGGAGCGATATAATACCGGACACATGTTATAATAGTGTTTTAAGATGAATTGCCCAAGAATCACATACAAGAAGTGCAGGAAATCCGTCCACACACAGCAACACTAAAGACTCCAGCCAAGGGTGTAGATTCTAATATGCTGCAAGAGTCCAGCTGAAAACCTGGAGTTCAGAACAATGCCTCCCACAAGTCCAACTGGAAGCCTGGAGCCCATGACAAAGTCCCATGCAGGCGTGCTCATGGATCTGTGCTGGGAAGGCCCAAGGGTCAGTGGTGGAAGTGAGGAAGGCTGTGCCAGCAGGCTGAAGGATCTGAAGTGGAGCTTGCAAGCAATGCTCAAGGTAAGCATCAGAGCTCCCAAACACCACAGCCCTCCTCAGTGACAGTGAGTTTCCAAGATCCTCCACCAATAAGGAAAGTTGAGCTCCTGTCAGGAGAGCCAATGCAACAAGCTTCTGCAGGAGGCTGAGCAGGGTACCACCTTCCCCACCCAAGTCAGGAAGCCATGCTAGAGAGGAGGACCAGAGCTCCTCCAAAACTCATCGGAAAAGTCAACATGACAAGCTCCTCCAGCGGAACAGCCCATGAGAACTTGCAGCTTCCAGCGGCTCCAACAGCTTCTCCTATTCTGTCTTTGGTGCTACTGGCAACAGCCCTGAGGTGGGCCTCCCGCACCCAGGACCAGGCTAGTTCAGTTGAGCTGGGTGTAAGAAGCTGACCACAGGTAAGCCATGCACCACACGCACTGTCCTTGGCACAGGCGGTACTAGTGCTCCGAAGACAGATAGATGTATGTGCATATTTGAGTGACAGAGATGAAATCAACCCATAGATAGGTGGCAGGTCAGCATAGAGGTAGCTCAGCTTGCACACTCAGATGCTCCTTACCCGTGTGGAGATACAGCTGATAAACCCAACAGGATATTAAAATAATGCAAATCAAAATGTATCTTTTCCCTCTACCCCACCTGCCACACCTCATGGATTAGCAGCACAGGGCACTGTGGGATACCGGTGGGCCCCCTGCTGATCACGGACTGGCCCAGCACAGGGGCTCTCGGGTGCCGCCTCAGCACAGCTGAGGACCACCGCCCCATGTGTCTAGGAAAAGATGCAAATTCAGAAACCAGACCTGAAGCACAGATGCCACAGATTGTGTATTGCTTTTTTGTCACAGTGAATTGGAAAAATTGCGAAGCCAAACTATCGTGAGGTGTCATCTACAAACATAGGCATTTGTGTGCTGCTCTCTGTATATGTGAATAGGTTGACAGTGGATGGGTTAGACAGACTGGAGGATGAGACAGGTGGAGAGACAGACAGGCAGACAGACAGACAGGCAGACAGGCAGGCAGACAGAAATGGATATAAAGATCGTCAAATGCAGGGATTTTCTTCAATTATCAATACAAACTTTGAAGGTTCGATGCATATAATTGCGTGGCCAAGGATGAAGAAAATATGTTTCCATCTATGACGTGTCTTTACACATGCCCTGAGGGCTGGTCCCTTTGCCTTTTCTTGCATAACCTGGGCCTCATTCTCTATCCTGGACACCAGGCCCCTCCCATCCTGAGGCAACCCCCCCCCCCACACACACACAGATGCGCTGGACAGCCTGGAAGGTCCATCTCGTCCACCCCAAGCTCTCATAGGTCTACATTCCCTCTTTGTTAAACACACTGTGCCTTTAGATGAGGAAGCATCTGTAACCTCTCCTAACAAGACAAGAGGATGGGCTTGAACACTTAGAAGGAGAGTCAGACCCACACCGAGAGGTACACAGGGGACCACGTAGAGCACCCAAGCCACCTGGTCACCATGGAGATGCAGTCTCTGTCTCATCCCTTGTTGCTGTCTTTTAAAAAATGCTTGTGTAAGATAAACCAGCTTATTAACATGCGGAAGGTTTAGCCTGCCTGGCTCTCACCTATAATCGGAGTAATTTTATCCATAATCCATACCACAGTCTCCTGTTGGTGCCAAATGTGATTTGGAGTATAACAAGTGTAGAAATGATTTTTTAAAAAATGTCTCCACCACCCATGGTCTCATCTCCCTCACACAGCCCCCTGGGCAGCCTTTGGGTCTCTTGTTCGGGTCCTTAGAGCCCTCTTCCCATATAGACATCACCAGGGGCCAGCGAAATAGCTCAGCAGACTAAAGTGCCTGCTTAGCATGCACAGGGCCTGGAGTTTGATCCCCAACCTGCCATGCCAGCCCCGCCTCCAGGCTCACTGAGATGAAACTGAGACAGGGCATGGTGACACATGCCTGTAATTCCAGCGCTTGGAAGGCTGAAAGCAGGAAGATCATTACGAGTCTGATCTCCTTAATGAGACCCTGTAGGCCTGTACTAAATATATTTTTTTAAAAAAATAGGCATCAGCCACACCCTAGCAAATGAATGAAATTTCCTGTCCACCGAAAAGGCTTCTCTCCAAAGTTTTCTGGCTTCATCTAGAAGACAAAATGTGATTGCTGTTCCACTATCTCTTTTCTGTCACCAGGCATGAGAAGCTTTTCTGTCTCTTCTGAGCACTAGCGTGCCTACTTTTAATCTTGATTTATTTTCCTCCTGCATTCCGACCCGAGAGATTTTCAGAACGTGAGAAAACTATTAGAGATTTGAGACTGAACACGTGAGTCCCAGCGCTGTTGTAATCTTATTTCTAACACAGAGCTGACTTGAACGGAGAGACAGAGAACTATTACACAAATGTTCACAAAGATTACTTCACAGAAAATGCTATTCCTTAGGGGGACTCCTGGATGGCCATTTGGGTATTTATAAGAACAATGACTGTAGCAAAGCTGATGATGGGGAATAAACTGGTCAGTGTGCGCCAGAACTCAACGTAGGTTTGGAGATTTGAGGGAGAAAGGGGGTCGGAGTTTGAATCTGGAGCCCTCACAGGCTCCTGTGCTGCGGGCTTTGCCCCCCAGTGGGCGGGACTGCAGGGAAACCTAGTAGGCCGGGCCTGGGGTGTGGGGCAAGAACGTCCTTGGGGACTCACTCTGGAGCACGCTCTGGGGCCCTGGTCCCTTCCTCTCTTCTCCCTGGCTCCCTGAGATGACCAGCGTCCTCTCCCTGTTCCCTCCCAGGCCTGAGGCCAGCAGTGCCAAGACCCCACGCTGAGGCCTCTCAGAGCTCGAGCAGGAGCAAGTGCGCCTCCACGAAGTTGCTTTCGCTGAGGTTTTCGTCACCGTAGCAGCTGAGGACCCCAAAGAGCTCTCCACGGGGTCGCGCGTGCTGGACGTCGCCGACCCTTCTTCTCAGGGCACCGACATCTCCATGGAAGGGGACCTTCCTCGTGCCCCGCAGCCCAGGGCTGGAGTCTCAGGAACTCAAATTCCTGCCGGCAG
>PVKN010037062.1:0-11314 GCA_004027915.1 Capromys pilorides
TGTTATCCCTTGGCCTTCTCACCTCCCCTGGCTCTTGCTCTTCCATCCCTGTCCTCTTTCCTTCAGCTGGTTCACCCTCTCTACCTTCTGGCTCTTCATGTGTAAAGAAGATCAGATGCCACCCATTCTGGAAAACAACCTTCACTTAATTCTATTAACCCCTCAGGCTTGCTCTCATTTCTGTCTCCACTCAGAAGCTGCGACCTCAGACCACTGCAATGTATGCAATTAGTGCTTCCATTGCTGTGTGGCCTCTTCTCTCCAAATTCTTTCAACCTGGATTCTACCTTTATGTCCTCATTACTTTAATAAAGTAAATCTCTCTAGGTCCTTTCTAATTTATCTCCCAACTCTCAACATGGTCTTCTAAAGAGCCTCTCCCTTTCATTCTTGCTGGTTTTCAATTCTTTTGTGTTTCTTGGTCACATTTTCTTATTTATCACTGTCACCTGTGACTCAGAGCTCAGCAGCTTCCAATAGTTTTCCATTCCTTATTGAAACATCAAGACAATAACTTTTCATATAATATAAAGAAATATAATTTTAGTCATTCAGCAAATACTTATTGGGCACTTAAACTAAGTCACATACATCTTTCATTCTAGCATGGTGTAAGTGATCTAGAAGTAGAGCAATTTGGATTCAGAACCAATTATTTTTTTGCCACTTTGGTCAAGGTATTTAATCATTTTAAAACTCAGTTCCTGTTGTCTAAGATAGGAATAGTGTAATCTATTTTATAAGGTTATAGTGACTATTAAGTGAGGCAATAAATAATGTAACCAAAAGTTAAAAAGCAGTTTTGGCTGGAGACAATACATAACATGCTCTAAAGGGAAAGATCAGAATGCAAAGATGTAGTACTTTTGAGACAAGTGTGGGAAAAGAGGTTACACAGTTCATGATTTCTTTTTCTGTACTTGGGACATAAAAAAGCTGGTTGTTTGACAAAGAAGTGTTGGGACATACTTTTGGCATGTCTCACTCTCCTACTGAGAAGGCAGGTGAAGAGAGGGTCCTTCCTTCATCCCAAGTCAAGAGAGAATGGTTTTATGGCACCTCGTGGAGCATTAGACACTTATCTCTTGCAGTTTGGGGTGCATAGTGAATGTGTGTCTCTCTCCTACCTGGAAAATCTGAAGTTTGAACTAGGGGTTGGTTAGCTGCTGTGGCAGTGAAACCTGTGAGGTGGCAGCACTGGGTGCTGGGGCAAAGAAATGCCGGGTTTGGCAAATGGCCTAAGGGGGGCGCTGTCTGTAGATACTCCTCTCCTGTTGCTGGGACAATATATCCAACATCCGAAATCAAGGAAGGAAAGGCTTGCTTAGCTCATAGTTAGTAGAGCATTCGGTCCATACTTGGCTGGCTCCAAGGCAGAGTGACACATGGAAGAGGTCAGCCATTCATGGTGGTAGAAAACAGCAAAGAGCAAAGGGAGGAGCAGTGGCTGTTGTGGCTATCAAGCCTCTCCTCCTTCCTTATATTGCATTCAGGCTGTCCACCCCAGGGCAGATGTAGTACTCATACCCATAATCCCAGCCTTGGATCATGAATTAATCACAAATCCTAGAAGCCTTCCCTAATGGCTGCATGAAGCTTTGGGGGGACAACTAGAGATAAACCACCACAGGGGCACATGGGGCTCATTTTAGATGCTGTGCAAGAAGATTGTATGGAGAGTAAGCAGATCACAGCAGAAAGGAGCACTGGTGTGCGGAGAGGTCTGCAGGTGGAAGGAGAAGGAAGCAACTACCTGTCAAAGATGAGTAGAGGCTCTAGTCAACAGGAAAGACTCCCAGGCACCATGGTGGTGGCAGGGAGAAAGGCAGATCTCCAAAGGAACCACACAGAGTGTCCTGTGAGAAGCAGTAAGACATAAGCCGGAAGATACTAATACCACATCACAACAGTCCCAGTCAAGCACGACTGTTCTAGCTTCATTTCCTTCTCTCACTTTCTGTATCTGCAGTCTTGAAGGTCAGGGGTCAGCAAGATGACAGAGAGGAGGAGAAGCCAGTAAACAGAGAAACCCCTGACCTGATTTCAGGCTGTTTCCCTGCAAGCAGCTGATTATGGTAGGGACAGGAAGGAAGAGGAACCATGACTTTAGAGGCTGAAGTTTGGATTGGTTGGACATTGGATGAATACATAATCCAACAGAAAATCACTTGCATCACCATGGAGTGGCTGGGTAAGGTTTTACCTGCAGAGGTTTTACCCAGTGGCCCACCCAAGAGAGCCCCATTGAGAGGGGTTCTCTGGCTCCTCCACTCCAATGTTTATGCCTGCCTTGCATTTTTCTGCTTTTGCGGCTGTACCTCTTCTCGTTTCTTGACTTGCTTTTTCCTTCTCTCCACTTAGATGAGAGGAAATCTGTTTCCTTTCCAGGAATCCTCATCTTGTCATTCCTTACAGGAATGACTTTCTCTTCCTCTGAAGTCCTATGATTGAAGCTTCCGGGCCCTCATGGGGTGCAGTCCTGCTGCCTACTCCCCTCCCTGCCCTCCTTGCCCTTGGGCCACAAGGTCCTTTAAGGCAGGGGCTGTTTTATTTATTTTGCATCCAGTAGCTGTCAAGTGAAGGCACATAGTACATCTGATCAATGTCAGGAAGAATAAAAAGCTACACATACATTGGCAGTTGCTTCTGTCTTTACCAGATCTCCCTCTCAAGGACAGTAAATCATCTTGCCATCCTGAGAGGCTCATTTGTACTTTCCTGCATTCTGGGAGCCAGGTTTTACCAAAGGGGAAGGAAGCCTTCACTTTCCAGCCATGTGGTTGGATTCTAATCCATCCAATTCTCAGCTGCCCTTAGGAAATTTTCAGTTTGAGATGCAATTTGCTGATGGCATGAGCCTGTCAGTGGGATACGGCTATGGTGTCCATGTTGAGGCCGTAGGCCACCAGAGTGCGGAACCATCTTCCTGTACATTCTTTGGATCAATAAGGAATAAGGAGGGAGACAGAGCATGAGAAGAGGAAAAAGAGAAGGTGGGAATAATAGAGAGGGGTAGAGGGAGAGAGGAAAAAGAGAAAGAAAGACAAATGAATGCTGGGTTTGCCACAAAGAAATGATACTAAGGCTGTGGCATCCTTGTCTTCCTGAGAAGGTTCTCAGAGACACTTTGACCTAGTACATACTGGACACTACATCCTATGTGGATCCTCCTTGTCCCCAGGGAGCTTATTACCTGGCCAGGAAGTCAGAATTTAAACGAATGACAAGCATGCACAGTGTAGCAAAAGGTGAAAGAATTGGAGCCACTTGACACCAAGACAAAAGACACAAGGCACAGCATCTGAGAGAGCCAGGCACGAGATCAAGACAGTCAGTTGCTTGACTGTTGAGAGCTATGGGTAAGTAGAAACATGTAAAAATTAATTTTCCTTTCATCTTATAATGCCACCATGTATACTGATAGCAGAAAATATACACCGTACACAAGCCAAAGTGTGTACTGAGTATTCACAAGATCTACTTCCAGAAATAGACACAAAAAGGTTGGGATCGTATTGACAACTTCCAGGCAGAAAAAGGCTAATGAATGTGGGTTGGGGTCGTGAGTTTTGTTCAGTGCATAGTAGGGCAGTGTTCGAGGTGGATGTTCTTGCTCAAGACACAAGTGATCTAGAATCTACCATCTTTCCTGGTCTATCTCTCCCCAGTGACTTCCAACTTCTGCCTTAAGAGGCAGTGAGTGCCCTGCAGCTTGGAGTCAGGTCAAATGCATGCCTTCAGCATCATCTGGGACCTTCTTAGGAATGTGGAGTCTCCAGTCTGGCCCCAGACCCATACAATCAGAAACTGCAGCCTCAGGGCCTTACCTGGGCACCCTGATGACTCAACTTCTACCTCTGAGTCAGTGCTTATCTCACAGAATACTCCTGGTTTCCTGGCTTGTTCCTTGCAGCAGAACTGGAAGCTTGTGCTTTACAATCAAAGTCCACTTCAGGCTGGGTTGACACCACTGGGGTACTGGGGCTACTTAGTGCAGGAAGTAAACAGCTATCTCAGCAAAGAGTCCATTTTCATCTTAGGCTTTGAGTAAAAAGTCATTCATAATCACTAAAATAGGGATTAAAATATGTCCATCACCAGTAAGCCATAGAGAGGGGGATTCTCTCACATGAGGCTGTTGTATCAGCTCCAGGCATGATGGAGAATGACACACACACAATGTGAGACTCTGGAGTTGAAGGAAAAAACAAGTGACCTGGACCAGAGCTCTCCTGTTGGACTGAAGGGTAAGGTTCTCACTGGTTTCTTGGTTAGGAGAACTACATGACATAAGGGAAGTGTTACTGACTTTCCCCTGTGAATTATTTTTGTCTAAGGGCACAGAACATAGATCCTAAAGTAGACAGAGGGCTCAAGTTCCTTTCAAAGACCTC
The DNA here is from genome assembly GCA_004027915.1 of Capromys pilorides. Lineage (NCBI taxonomy): Eukaryota > Metazoa > Chordata > Mammalia > Rodentia > Capromyidae > Capromys > Capromys pilorides. The sequence goes on from PVKN010037062.1 coordinate 4,395, forward strand.
CCTTTCTGGGCACTGGTCCAGCTGGGTAAAAATATGTAACTGCTTTTCTCACATTCTATAGAGATTTGTTAGAATATCGATGATTGATAGAAAATACCAATCCCAAGTTAAGTCTAAGATGTTTGATACTCAGAAAGACAGTGATGTTATGCTCAAGTACCTATTTTATAGAGTAATAGTATCACTAAGTTTTTCTTCTAGTGGGTTAAGAATATAAGTTTACAGACCAAAAATTAGAGAAAAAGAAGGGCTACAAGGATAGCCAATAATTTGGCCCTAGCCCTTCAAGGTCAGGGAAGACCCAGGACATTAGAGAACCTATGCTGTAACATCCTATAATTCAGTGGTTTCCCAAATTTTCTGTTCAAGGAGATTATGGGACCACAGAGGAAAGGGATAGATGAAGGATAGTGTGCCTAAGGAGAGTCACCTAGAGGGAAAACATTCTCTCAAGCTTTCACAGAGAGCCAAACTGGTTAGGCAATGGCCTTGACTCATCCAGATAGCTGACAATGACAACAGTTTCACAAAGCACTGTATATGGTTCCAAAGTAAATACTGAGAGGATTTGATTGACCTTGAGAGATACAAATGTTACATGTTTTGCTATACAGGTCATGCTTAAACTTGCTCTTAACCACCCAGCAGAAAAGTTTAACCACAAGGCATAAAACAGAAAGCTAGATTAGAATGCTGAGCTGTAAAAGGCTTAAATCAACAGCTTCTAACATTGCCAGTTTTACTGATAACCCACTGTGATTGAACATTGGATTATGCATACAACTTCTTTCTCTTAGTTCAATGAGAAGAAATTTTGTTGTACCAATAATGATTTAAAAACTTATAACACCTACACCCTGGGCTCTGTATAACTAATAGGAGGACAACAATGTGCATTGTATCAAATATTGACATGTACTAATAACATGTTTTGAAACTGCCAAACAAAAAAAAAGACGAAAGGAAATCAACAGTCGTTATTACATTGCATATTGTTATCTTCATAGTAGCTGTTCACATTAACAGATATAAGCATGTAAAATTGATTTTAAAAACTAAATATTAACTCTTTATTTAAATAAACTAAAAAAAAATTAGTAGCAAAAAAAAAAAAAAAGACCTCCCTTTCATCCTTCCAGTCTTAGGTAGAAGAGACCGATGCTAAGGACAACCAGAGTGACCATGACGGCCAGATCATACCCAGAAGAGGCACAGAATACTCTGGGAACGTGATCTTATGCTTATTTCCAATAGGGTGGGATATCGGATATGATATGAAGTCATTTTTTAACCAGCAACTGAGTACCACAAAGTTGCACTGAGTACTTACATGGTTTCATTTTATAACCCCCATGACATTTCTGCATGTAGATGTTACACACCCATTTTCAGAGCAAGAACCCAAGGCTTAAGGAGACCCACATGCTGCAAGCCTGGGATCCAAACTAAGTTCTGTGTTTTGCCCACTCTATCTGCAGTTGTATACACACGCCATGTAGTTTGGTAGCCCTTAAAATGTTGCGGCATGTTGTGAAAACTTTCTAGAACCTTGTTGTCAAAATGTGGTCTGGGGCCTAGCAGCATTGGCTTTCCCCAGGAACTCACCAGAAACACAGGGCCTGGGCCCTCTCCTGGGTTACTAAATCAGAACTTCTATTTTAACAAGATCTTATCTGAAAAACACTTTCATATTGGAAGGTTTAGGGAGACAGCGGGTTTTAAGCCATTTGTATCCATTGCCTCTGCTACACAATTAGCAGTTGTATATGTTTGTGTTTGTGTTTGTGTGTGCATGTGTATGTACTCACACAACTGTGAGGGATTTCTGCAAATCTGAAATTATATTTGTGGGAATCTTACTTATTGGAGCTTGCAGCAATACAATTTTTGATCCTTCTGGACACATCTGAATAGATATAGGTTATGAGTAGCAGGTTTTAATAAACTCTTTTATATGCAGACGGCAAGTGAGAGAAGTGAGAAGAGACAGCACCAGGACCCTGCCACCAGCAATTATATCTCCTGGCTCCAGCTGGCCCTTTCACAACGGCCTTTTTTTCTTGTCTCTTGGTGCGGCTTGATAGACTTTCCAATTATGTGGTACTAGCGTTTGTCATTTTATTAATTAAAGTCCTGTATGTAAAGCAGGAGCCGCATTGTGGCCCGGTCTAATGCTATTATTTCTCTCATGGCCCTTTCCTCCTCCAGAGGTAATTACTGCAATTTTATGTCTAGAATATGCTCTGTGTTTGCTATGCGTACCTCGTGGCAGCTTCAGATCAATCTCTTGAACCCGTAAGAAAATATCATAATAGGATGCAGACTGAAAAGAGAATCAATGGTACCAAATAAATGTCCATGTTGCATGCATAGCCCCAAATGTAGGACATGCTGGGGAGGAGTTTGCTGCCTTTCTTCTAATTTCTAAAGAGCTTCAGGAGTTGTAGTAGCAGAGACAAAACTAAGGATGGATGCTCCAGTGTGAATTTCACATCAATAAAGAGGAACAGCTTTTAGCAAACAGAGATGCACAAATACAAGCTTGTTTGAGGGGGAGAAGTGACAGGTGTCCAGGGTGCTTCTCACACTGAGGCCAGCAGGTACTGGATGACCAGTATTAGAACTTCCGTCAAGGACATCATAGCAATCTCTTGAGGGTGGCAGATCCTCCCTGACCTTTGGGGCCACAGAGCTGTGACTCTGGGTGTGAGCTTACAATTTTAAGAGTTCTCTGGTTTCAATGTGGTATCTCATTAACTTCAGCTAAGAATATTGACTCTCTGCAAAATCCAATGTTTTTGCTCACCGTTTTCTAATTCAGTTGGAAAAAATAAACACCAACTCTGTAGCTATAAATAGTCTAATGAAAAATCAACTCCACACAGCAAGAAGCTGGCCAGATGCAGATTATTTTTGATAACAAGCACATAGAATGTGATACTTGGCAAATATTTGCAATGCTAGCTGTCTGGTCATGCTGGAGACTTTTTAAAAAGACCTTCCTGAAGATGCCACCTTATGTCTTTCTGAGGCATCACATTGAAGCCCTAGCTGGGGACAGCAATATAACTACTTCCTTTAAAAACATGGAGGCAAATGTGAAGTTTGCATGTGAAAAAAAATAACTTTATGATGCTTGCCTGGTGACATAAGCAGGTCACAGGTATCCTTTTATTTTATTGGATCTTTTCTTTTTTTCCCAAAATTTTTATAATGAATACCAATGATTTTTTGAAAACTAGAACAAGCCATAAAATAAATTTAAGACATGCAACTATTGAAACATGCTTCTTAGGAATAACATTGATATGCAAATTATAAAATTAAGTAAAGAGAGAAGGCATAAACACTTATATGGTGTGGTTCCAAATTTATACAAACTTTTATTTCTGGCTATCCTCAACTCAGTATGTACTTATCTAGAAGAAAACGTGCCAGCCTATAGTAGGGGTTATCTTTGTGGGTAATGTTGTCAGTTTCACCTTTTTGTTCATAATGTGCTGTATTTTCCTGACATCCTACAATGAATATAGCCATAAAATATAATTCTGCATTTGCAAAGATAGTGAGGGAAGATTCTGATGTTTTCTTCAGAGCGCTGATTCTTCATCCACCTTGGAGAAGGCTGAGATCTTGCGCCTCAGCTAGAAAAGATCTATAATATAAATTTAGGGACCTAGATGTAAAATAAATAAATTTAAGAGACAGAGAGCCGCTGGAAGCTTCTGAGGGATAAGGTGATGTGTGCTGTTGGTGGAGCAGAAGGGTCAGAAGGAGGGGTCTGGTTTTCTTGTATTGCAGAATATCTCAGAGCTCAGTGTCTTCATCGGTAAAAGGGGCCCAGTAGTACTGTACCTGAGATCTGTGGCAGGGCTTTAGTCAGATTACAGGAGTGGAGGGCCCAGCGCTCCTCTGGACAGAGGCCACACAGATGTATTTTAATGGCCGCCAGTGGAAGCCATGGGGGTCGTGAATAACATGCTGCTTTTGAACGGCACCCAAGCCTGTTCCAAGGGCTGAGGAAGATTTTATTCACACCCCTGAGCCTGGAGAGTAATTCTTCCTAAGTCTCAGTTTCCTCATGTAATGGGGGAGGTATTAATTTTGAATGACTCAAAGGTATTAAATTAATTATGTCCCACCGCAGTTACAATTGCCGTTGATTACTTCAGCCCATTAGCATGTACTCTGGCAGAGGCAACCGCATTACAGTACGAGGTGAGAGAACGCTAGGCCTCCGGGGCCACCCGGCTCTAGATGCTGAGGTAAGAATTATGTTGGCCCCGAAATCTCAGTAGGACCACATTTGTCAGATCCTTGAGACTCAACGAGGAGTCTTCTTGTTGGCTCCTGTCCTTGAGGAGCTATGCAATTAATTAATTAATTGTTAAGTGGGTTTATTGGGCATGGTCTCCTGGTGCTACTGCTAGAAAAATAACGCTGGTAACCTGCCCACGCATTGTTGATAGAGGCGAAGTAAGAACACACGGCGTCGGAAGCAAGCAGTGACTTCCTTGTGCCTGAGTGAAGCGGGCAGAGGCATGATAGCAACTTCTGCTATTCATAAAGCACCACAGAGCTCACAAAGAGTTTTCATCTGATGCTGGTAACAGTGTCACTCAGAGACCAAAACAGGTAATTTTTTAAAATTCCTCATTGGTGGGTGTGGCTTGCTTGACGTCAGATGGCTGGTAAACAGGGCACAGATGGGAGTTAAACTCACGTGCCTACGTCTAGTCTGGTGACCTCGGAATGGCTACGGAGGTTACAGATTGGGATTTGGAGTTGCATGACTCTAAAGTTTGGACAGATCTGATTTCAGTTGTGGCTGTGCCCCTTCCTAGGACTGATCTGGGGCAAGACATCCAGCTCTCTAGGGACTGATGTTTGAATTAGGAAATGGGGTTTACTCACAAGTTTGTTTTGTTAATAGAAAATGAAGGGGGAACGTTTAGCACAGTGTCAACCTGATACTATGGAATCGATATTTTAAAGACACATCTGGAGTTGGCTTCCTGGATACTAAGGGTCCCTTGCCTCAACCCGAAGAGAAGATTTCTTTCTCTTATGGTGAAAAGACTTCATAGGTTATTGGGGGCTCTAATGAAGACTTTTGGTTTGCTTTTTATGTAATGTAGTAGAGGAATTTATAAGTAATCTGAAGGTCAGAACTGTTCATTCTGAAAATAAGGTTTCTCTTCTTTAGAGCAAGCACTCCAGAGAGATACCAAATTCTTTTGATCTCTTTCCTGAAATGGCCACTGGCCACATGGTAGGTCTGAGATCAGAACTTGCTGATTCACCCCCTACTATGGCCCTTCTGGGCCTTCTTTTCTTGCTCCCAACTCTCTTAGACTACGTGGTTGCCCTTCCTCCAAGCCAGTTGTATTGCATGTTGGACTGGCTCAGGCTCCTCATCTGTAGGATGAGGAAGACATCATTTACTCTCAGGGCATTTGTGGGCAGCTGGCAAGTCTCTGTAATCCTTTACATGTAGGGGATTGTTATCCCCAAGTTGTTGTTACAGGCATAAGAATATTTGCACTGGAGCTGTAAGGGGACCCTAAACCCTAAGTTCATACATTGAGTCTTCAAGAAAAATCATTTGGAAAATGCCTCTAGAACTGCTCCCCACTTTTCCCCCTGCTCTCCAATGCAAAGTGTAACCTACTTAGGCTCTGTTTAAAGGTTTTGTGAGGTTATGGTCACCATTACTGGGTGTGTTGGCAGCTATCAGAGCCATGGTCTCCCAGGGCTTTCAGATGTGCTGTCAGTGTCAGAGGTCAGGGAAGGGGTAGCCATCGATAAGACTGGCTTCAGAGGAGACCATGCAAATGTGCCATCTACTGACTGAGCACGATGAGGGGTGGGGGATCACTCAAGGTGAAGAGACCTTGTGATTTCACAAGATGTGGTGTGGGCTATGGCCCTTTCTCCAGGCTTGAACTGGGATCGATTTACCTCCCAGGTCTTCTTGAGGTTCCTCAAAGCCATAAGACCAACAGGGTATATCTTCCTAGAGTGTTAACTACTCAGTATTAAGTAACGAACTACTCTTTTGCATGGAAAAAGACAGGCATGTCTTGGAACAAAATATAGACTTGACATTGATTTTAAAGTTAGGACAGGGAAGACATCATTCACTCACAGGGCATTTGTGGGCAGGGGGCAAGGTGTTTAAAGTTAAACAAAGGATTCTTTAAAAATCTTTTATTAATTTACTTATTTGGTACAAGGTCTTGCTATGCAGTTCAGACTCATATGATCCTCCTGTCTCAGCCTCACCAGTGCTGGGATTGTAAGTGTGCACCATCATGCCTGGTTCCATTGGCTGGCCCGGTGTGCCGGGGGTGCCAGGGCCAGCAAGGAAGAGATCAAACTCAGGTCCATGCACTTTCTAGGCAGGCACTTAGATGGCCGAGCTATCTGTCCAGGCCTTAAACAAGGGATTTTTAACAGAATAGTTAGGCTTCTGGTATGCTGCTCTAGGCTGTCTTGGGAGACTATCTCCTTGCTTTGGTTTCCTTGAACTAGGGTTCCTCTCCTTCGTAGAGGTTAGGACCTCTCATTTATAGCCGCCCTCCCATCCACCCAAGTTCACCTGGAGGAAGCAGAGGTGCTCTTGCATCTTAGGACCCTTTGCTGCATGTGGCCAGCTGTGCAGAATTGAGGGCTCCTTCCCTAAGTCTTTATCTTCTACTTGAAAGAGAATGACAGCATCGTTGACTGTCAAGGGGCCCTGGAAGGCCTAGCGGCAGCACACTGGGTCAAGGTAAGCAGCTACTGTTCTCTGTGCACTGTAAGGTAGGGGAGGACATAGGATATAGGGACTTCTGGATTAGAAGAGGGTGCTCTTTAGCCTCACACAAGGAAGGGCAAGGAGCTATTGGGGATGGCAGACAAAGGCCACTGGGGCCCAA
>PVKN010037063.1:0-11309 GCA_004027915.1 Capromys pilorides
TGATTCTGGATGTGCCTCATTTTTTTTCCCCTGGAGTTTTTCTTCCCTGGAAATACTTGGCACTTAATCAGACGTACTTCCATATATGTGAACCACCCTTTTAAGTTTTGCTTCAGGCATGTGATGATATGTATCATACCCGTGTACTTCCTAGTGTACCAACCTACACTATACAAATTAATCTTTTAAATATGGATGTGGGTCAAATGCTAGCTACTTTCATGAAGGCTATACTTGTAAATTTCTAGGTCAGTATTACCAACTGCTATTTCCTTTTTTAAAAACTTAAATCCCCCATAATGTACTGGGAGATGTTCCTCATCTGTGAACATCTCTTTTAAAGGCACGTTGTCCTAAGAGTTCAGCAGCACCGTTGAATTATTTCATGTATGTGATGAAGACATCTCTTTATAGAATAGCTAAAATCTATATTTTTACTCTCAAACCTCTTAGGTCTAAATATTGACCAATGTTAATTAAAGACCATATGTTTTGATAGTGTGTGGTTTTGAGCTGGAAACATCCTTACCACATATGAAGTAAAGGTATGGTTTTCCTGCTGGAGGATGGGTTCCTAGGAGAAGAGCTGAGCAACTGAAGAGCAGCTCAAAAACTTCTAGTTAAATATGGAAGAGTGTGCATAGGGTCACCTCTTCTCTTTTGCAGATTCCAAAAGTGAGAATAAAAGAAAAATGTCTCTTTCATTCGTTAAACTGTTGGACAGAGTTGGGGGTGCGTCTGAGCTGCCTGCTGCCCAATGGAGCAGAGGATGTGTAGAGCTTGTGCTGAGGGAGGGAGCAAGGACTCAGACCTCCCACTGACGTGGCCCAGAGAAGATAGGCACAGCCACAGGGCCATGGAGAGGGCATTGTGTTCTAAGAGTTTGATTACAAAGCAGATCTTCAGTCTTTCTGTGGTCAGGTGATTACTCTGTTGTGGCCTGTGCAAAATGAGAAGGGGATGGAGCCTCTAGAGAGTCAGCAAAGCTGCTGACTGTTGACACCGCTGTGTTGTGGGCATAAAGGCAGGGAGTCAGACCCCAGAGGTTCTCAGGCCTTTTTCCTGTGGAGCTTGTTGTGCTCAGCAATCTGGTAGAAATCCCCTACACCTTCAACCCTGGCAGGGCCTGAGTGGTAACTTCTTTAGAGAGGTAGACTAGCCCCAGGATCTAATATTTAGAGACCCCCACAGGAAAAGTCCAGCTCATCACATTGTCACCTCCCTGCAGCCCAGTCTCCTTATTCAGTGAAGGGCATGCTGCAGTCGGCTAGCAGGTAAGCGCCTCTCTGTCTGGGAGGAAGAGTCCTTAAGAGTGTGGTTGTCAGGCAGCGTGTAGGGCGAGGTTCCACCTAAAGGAGTGCTGAGAGCAGGGAGAGACCTCTTTTCTGCTGAGGGTGTGAGCAGGGCCTGTCTGAGGACGAGAGCTCAGAGCAACCTGACCAGCATGAAGGAGCGGTGTGCAGATGGGGCTTGCATTCAGGCCTTGCAGGAGGAGCTGTGTGCAGGTGAGCAGGGAGGTCAGCTTACCAGTGCGAAGTGGAGGAGGGTGCTGGGGAGGATGTGAGAGAAGTGTGTGAGAAGCAAGGGGTGGAGGCCTGCAGACCGGGGTGGGGCTTGAGCCCCCTGTGTTATGTCAGAAGGCCCTGGCAGGCTCTGCTGGAGAGGTGACCACCTAAAAACAGACTGAGTGCTATGTAGTGCATAAGCTATAGGTGGGCTAGGCTAAAACAAGGAGCACAGGGAGAAAGCTTTTGCAGTTGTACATGAGGATGACTTGGGCTCCAGTGGTAGTGGACGAGGTGCGAGCTGTGCTTGGGTTTGGACTGTTGTTGGGTTTTAAGAAGTGGTTATTTGCTGGAAATTGGGTATGCCATGTAAGCTATGGAAAAGAGCCACACATGATACCAGGGACTTGGTCTTGAATAAGGAAGAGCATTGTCATTTGGGCTTTTCTTTGTTGGTTTGCTTTGAGGAAAGTGTGGCATATGTGAATCAAGTGGCTTGAACAGTCCTGGTCTACATATATATGTGGAGATTCGTTTAGCTTTGTATGTAGTATCGTATTCACAACATGGGTAGGCATTCAAAGACCCCAGGTTTTGAAGAAAGCCTCCATAAGAACAAACAAAAATGGAAGTGGAAAATAGTGAAAATAATCCTTTAAACAGTAGAACCAGGTGGATAGTCAATAAGAACATGATCAAGAGCCATAAGAGTGAAGGAAAAATAATGAAAGATAGCAGAGTTTGAAGGTGAGATAATCTCTACCATAGAACCAAAGCATCAGAAATACGGGCAGATCTAATGGTACTGTCACCCTCCAAGGTGGCCCACAAAGGGAAGGCCAGTTGCCTGGGGAGCTGGCGACCGTGGATGTAGCAGGCAGGACTTCTGAGGTTAGGACATCAGAAACATTGCTGCTTCTGCCTTGCTGTGCTGTCTCAGCTCTCGGTAAGCCAGCTGCTGTGCTACACAGGTGGATGCTCAGGTGCTCTTGAAACCCCCTGCAGCGTGCCCTGTAGCACTGTGCTGCCCGGGCGCAGACCCACAGACCCTCCTGTGCAACCAACCTCAGTCTTCCAGTGGAGCCCCTGAGTGCTGTGGGCAGAGATGCGGTGCTCTGCTCTGCTCCCAGAATTCCTTCCGATAGAAATGATCCCCATAATAAATGCCTGCGGGTTCTTTTCCTCTGATGCTGGAGATGGAATCCAGGGCCTCATGCATATTAGACCTTTGCCACCAGGCCCATGGCTTTGTTATTATTAATTTTTTTTATTTCTTTCTGGTTAATTTGAAATATTTATATATTTAATCTTTTATTATCTAAAGAATACAAAATAGTAAAACAAAACATTAGAAATGATTCAGAACTTTACCAAATGAAACCATAAGGTTGACAGTGGTTGCTATATTGCATGATGTTGTCCTCAAATTTGTTGTTTAGATTATCAGATATAAGCATGCAAAATTGGTAAAAAGAGAGGAAAAAATTAAGAAATAAAAAGGAGCCTTCAAGATAGCTCAACAGACTAAAGCGCCTGCTTAGTGAAGTGCAGGGACCTTGATTTGATCCCCAGTACCACATGCCACCCCGGTCCCACGCCCAGAGCAGGCTGAGCAGCCAGAGTCCAGGTGTGGTGGCGCACGCCTGTGATCCCAGCTCTGGGGAGACTGAAAGCCAGAAGATCACTGTGAGCCTGAGCTGTGTAGTGAGACCCTGTAACAACCGAATACATTAAAAAAAAAAAAAGAAGAAAAAGAAATTTAAGCTGATTTTGTTTTAAATCATTAGCTTTGGCAGTGATTAGTTGTTAGATGGCAACTAATATATTTAGTTATAATTCTTTTTAAAACATTTAGAATTTATTTTTTATTTTTAAGAGTTCAGTAACACAGAATTCTGAAAAAGCCATAACAGAAAAAAATTGGGGAGCATAGAAGGAAATGAAAAAAAAATTCAAGAAATTTCCCAAAGATGAAGGTATGAATCTTTAGGTATGAGTCTTTAGAGTCCTGCAAAGGATGTTAGGTCCGTTGTGAAGCATAGTGTAAGTATCCTGAGTGTAGGCAGTCTGTTAGCAGCGCCTTGAGCCAGGGTCTGTGGCCCAGACCTTTCGTGGTTCTAGGGAAAAGTTTTCAATCTAGAATCTTCTGGCTGGTGAAGTGTGAGGGTGCCAATTCATGTGCGAGGTAGGAGTGGGGTTACCACTCCTTCTTTGACTACACACTCAGACACATGCAGTCATACACACACAGACAGACACACGCACGCACACACACACACACGCACGCACGCAGATGGTCTGGACAGAAACCAGTCCACGCTGGAAGGAATGGAGCTGGAGAGAAGGTATGGATAGCAGTTTGATCATTCATAGGTATTGGGTATATCTGTTGAGGCTTTTGTACAAAGTCATATAGAAAATTAGTTAATATGAGTTTGACAAAACAGAATTAGTTCTTTCATCAGACAGTGTCTGATGTTAATGAAATAAAAAATGTCAGAGCTCTCATTACCTCAAGATGTGGAAAAAAATACTAGAGCAAATAGGTGAAAGAGTTAATGTATCTTGGGTTGGCTGCTGCTGATGGGCTAGACATGGATCTTGCTATTGCTAGAAACTTTTAAGTATTATGTCCACATTTAATAAAAACATGATAAAACCTTGAAGGGGCACTTGGGAGGCTGAGTCAGGAGGATTGCCATGAATTTAAGGCCAATTTGGGCTACATAGCAAAACCCTGTCTTTAAAAAAAAAATTCTTCAAAGCTTATGTTGATGTTAATAATTTACTTTCTTTTCCTTTTATTCTATTTCATTGGTGTAAAAGCTATAAAAAGTGATTCATGACCTCAAATTAGTACAGGGCCCAAGCGGAAAGACGGGTGATTTCTCTCCCTGAAGCAGAAGCTAGAGATCACTACAGAGTGTATCTCATCCACTTCTACCCTCACCATTTTTGTTGTTGTTTTGGAAATTATTTCAAAAACTGTTGCTAAGACATTGGTAAATGCCCCTGTATTTTCTTTACATGAGAAATAAACCTTTTCTTGCCAGTGTATCTTAATATATTTTCACTACTAAAAGAAAATGATGCAGTATAAGAAGTTAGGTTTTATGTATTGCTTTTCCCTGAAGATGGTCTTATTTTTATCACAGCAAGAATCATAAACTGTTCGAGGTGCACATTAGTACTTTTTTCAGTTAGTGAAAGTGGTTACAGTGAAGGGAGTTGGGTCTGTGTAGCAAGTTTGATTTGATTTTGTGTCCAGGATTCTTGTGGTCCTTATTGTGAACATTAGTAACACACAGTTGGGCTTGCTTGCCTTTATTACGTAAGAGAAGGGGTTACGGTTTGTCACTTATAGTTACCTGCCTAGGTCTTAATAGCATAGAGAAAAGTGTTATGAAGAAATAAATGTGTATTATTTTTAATTGCATTACTGTAGGGTACTACTTTTATTATTCTTTTTTCTTGTCATAATTCATGGCCTGATACAGTGAAGTAAAGCAGAAATATGAATTTCATTATCATATACAGTGTGACACTGCACTAATGGTCTAGATAATAGCAGTTGTGTGTTTTTTTTCTGTGTTAACCAAAGTATAAAGAAATGTAAGTAAAATTAAACACTGTACAATCATGCTTTGTGCCCTGACGTTTCTGCCACCTGTAGACTGCATGTACAGCAGTGGTCCCTGTGTCGCTTTTGATAGCATGACTGTCTTAACTTGCATAAGTTATTTATTTGCACAATAATGAAATCACCTAAGGACACATTGTGCAGAATGTATCTCCCTGTTAATCGATGCCCTGTATCTGAAAATCCTGACATATGGCTGTGACTTGTCTTTGATTTGGGTGTCATTTCTGTTATTTGACCATGATTCAGCGAATTAGAACAAAGTGAGAAAAGTCAGATGACCAAGTCTGACACTTCTCTTTTTGCATGTGGTGAAGACTGGCACACAGCCTTTCAACCGTGCAATGCTCTTCAATGTGGGCTTCAAAGAAGCCATGAAGGACAATGTCTGGGACTGTGTCATCTTCCACGATGTGGATCATCTCCCTGAAAATGACCGAAACTACTATGGCTGTGGAGAAATGCCCCGTCACTTTGCAGCAAAGTTGGATAAATACATGTATATGTAAGTGTGCCCTGTTCTGATATCACATGACCCGCTTGTACAGTTACAGCGTTGAAATGGTGCAGCTGTGTTGAGTGCCGAAATCTAGAGTGCTTAGGAGCATTGAAGACTATTGTGTGCCTGCAGCCTGGCCTTCTAGGGAGCCAGAGTGTAGAGTGGCTTATAATTGAACTGAGTGCTTCCTTACATGGGGGCTCGGGTGTGGCTTGTGAAAAGAGAGCCTGGTGTCTGTAGCCAGGCAGTGGAGATCTGAATCTAGTTCCTCATGTTTGTAGGGCTCGGTGAGTGCCGTGTACCTCCAAGGTTGGTGTCCACGGTGTTAGAGGCTGCGGAGGGAGATGCTCTACGGTGTCAGCCACCGGAGCACGGGGGTGTGGCTCAGACTGCTTCTGCCTTCCCTGGCTTTGTGATGTCTTGGGCCAGCAGGCTTTTTCTCCAGTGTATTTTCTTCTTAAACTCTGTATTCTTGACCTGCTCATTAATTATAAGATACTGATCTGTTTATTTTCTGACTGGAGAGAACTTAAATGTAAATAGTTACCAGAGCTGGAAAAGTAACTTGACGTCAAAGAATGCAGGTCTAATCTGAGAGAGATCACAGTCTTCATTGCATAATGGAAGTACAGGAGAGAGAAACCCCTTGCCTGTTGCAGGAAGAGTGCAGTCGGCGGCGTCACAGCTTTGGCTGGTGTCCAGCATACAGAGGAGAGAGAAGCACAGAGTCCCAGCATCGCAGGGAGGAGTTAGCCTCCAAACAAAAAATATTTTTTCTCCTTTCTTTTCTCTTCCCTTAGCAACCTTTTCCATGTTATTCCTCTATCTGAACCCCCAAGTTTGTGGTGACTTGTGGGGGGCATCAAGGACATTCCAAGCACACAGGAAAACTTAGCTTTGGTCAGCCCACTAGAATCAGGTTAGATCCAGAATAACTGATTTTTCATTAATGTACTATAAAGGTTAAAGGTCATATAAACTAAGAATTCAAAATTAATATACTTAAAGTTTTAATGAACAAAATAGTCATACCCAGCCAGGTTTGCAGTCTCTCCTGCTTGGGACAGTGTAATATAAACACTAGATTTTACTCAGGTTTTTTTATTGTACTTTCATTTTATTTGATCTTTTCCTATTGTGTGCATGTGTGTGTGTGTGTGTGTGTGTGTATGTGTGCACATGTGCTTCAGACAGGCTCTCACTATATAGCTCAGACCGGCCTTGAACTCAGTGTTTCAGGCTGGTCTTGAACTCATGGCAGTCCTACTGCTTCAGCCTCTCGAGTGCTGAGATCCCAGGCATTGCTTCATTTTGTGTGTATAATTCAATAGAAGAGCAAATAGAATTGATGCTGCTTGCTGATATATCCATGCCAGTGAGCAGACACACATTCATATCTGTTGATCTGATGATATTGGGCTCTTCCAGACCGCTTACCTGCGCATAGTAATCCAACTGGTGTGGGCAGTACGACACTGCCATGGATGCCTGTGGGCCCTGTGAGAGCCCATGAGCATTACTAGAAGCCCAAGCACCTGAGCTCCTGAGCATGCGCCTCACGGGGCTCACGAGGTGCCTCGGTTGTGCCTATTTAGGGCCAGGGTTACAGTTAACTGTCTAGGGACGTCCTTACCCCAGGGTGGGAGCAAAATCACCGTCTCCTGTACCTGAGGCCAGATACGGGAGCTGCCCCATGGCTCCCTGCTGGCAAATCAGTTCTTCCCCACAGAAAATGAGTTGAGTCCCTCGGATCTGATAGGGAACCTGCACCCTAGCTTTTTCTGAGACAGTTTTGCTATGGCTCACAGGACTACAGGTTTAGGGGTGCTGCCTTGACGTGAAAAAGCTAATCCATGTGTAAACTAACTTTGATAATTAAAAGTAGATTAAAAATAGTAGTTTATCAATTCCTTAGAATATGTGTTAGAAAAAGGTAAGAAAAATAAGACCCAAATTTTAAAATCTAGTTATTTCTCTAAATATTGTACATTAAAAAATAAACATTTGTAAAGATCCATGAGCATTTTGTGAGTGTGTAGAAGCACATATGATCATTTTAGGTGGTGGCACATGTCTGTGACCGCCAGTACTCAGCCTGCTGAGGCAGCAGGATTGAGTTCAAGGCCAGAATGGCTTACATAGTGAGACTTTTTTTTTTTAAGAAAGCAAAAAGCAATCAAAAAATCATTAGAAATATAGGTAGCCTAGTCATTTCAAAATTAAATTCTAGGGCTGGGCCAGGGAGATAGCTCACTAGAATAAGTCCTTGCCTGGTAAGCACAGGATCCTGAGTTCAATCCCTGGTACTAAAAAAAAAATTCTAGGGTAGTTCTAATTTATATCTTTCCTATTTTTAATAAATAATGTGTTTACAAATAAGTTTTATTTTAAAAATACCAATTTAGCAAAATCTAACATTGCATTGGCAGTTATTAATATATTTAATCAAGTTTGTTTCTGTTACAAGCATATAATTTTTGAACACTGGAGTATTATAAAGTAACTATTAAGTACTGATTTCAGTCACCACAAGTGTTTTATTGTACATTTCGCATAGCACATGTCCCTGTTCACTAGAATGTAAAGTGCTTTGTTTCTTGCTTTGTTTTACTTTTCCAGGCTACTGTTTAATGAACCTAATTGTTCATTTAGAAAAAGTGGTACATTTTACAGAGCTTAGATCTCACCTGGCACACTGTTCAGGTTTCGCTGATAGAATACCTTGTCCTGCTTTTTTCTAGTCTTCCATATAAAGAGTTTTTTGGTGGTGTAAGTGGACTGACAGTGGAACAGTTTAGAAAGATCAATGGTTTTCCTAACGCCTTCTGGGGATGGGGAGGAGAAGATGATGACCTTTGGAACAGGTATGTTAAGATACAAGTCACTTAAAAATAGAATTTCTAAACTTTTTAATCTATTAGGTCAACCATACTTAACCTATTCACAGTAAGGATTCTTCAGGATGGAAAGCCTTGGAAGTTCCTCCTAAATCCTGTTTGCATTTCTGTCTTTCATAAAGAATTTCTTCTGATATTTTTGGCAGTATACACTTTAGAGGACCTTTTTGCATTTTGAAATTGAACTCACAAAATCCATTTCTATGTATTTCTGTGTTGTGTTGTAGAGTTCACTATGCTGGATATAATGTAACCAGACCCGAGGGAGATTTAGGGAAATACAAGTCTATTCCTCATCATCATCGAGGGGAAGTCCAGTTTTTAGGACGGTAAGTTTAATGTCATTTTCAGATACCTAAACTTCTCAAAGCTATTTAATATATGCAGGGTTAAAAATACACAGCACTGTGCCCTCAGCCTTAGCGCCTTCTTCTCAGCAATTGCTGTGTCACAAAAGCCGAGGTGAGCTGTTTCTGAGGAGGCAAAAGATAGAACTGGAAACTGAGAGATAGATACCTTCCACATGGGATGGGAGCCCAGAGGTGGAGGGAGAAAACCGGAAGGGAAAAAGATGAAGGGGCGTTGTGTGCACCTCTTGGCTCCCCACAGGAGTGCAGTCACCGTGTGCTATTATAAACACGCACTAATAAGGAGTACACTGCACCCCCAAAAACTCTGCCAAAGAGAATTTTATTTATGGAAGGAAAACCTTTTTGTGTTTGTTTTAAAGAGATGTGTGTATATACGTACATATTTAATGTTAAAGAATCCAGTTAATTATTTATTTGAAAAATGTTTTCTTAACATAAAATGTAACACATTTTATTTCTTAAGGCTAAGTTGTCAGAGAGCAAAATGGTTTTTTTTTCTTAAAGCTGGAATTTTTTTGATCAGTAAAAATCCTCTTTTAAAATTAATGATCTTGAGATTTTTTTAAGATTATACTCAAGAACCTAAAATTGTAAAGCTTTAAATGCTTTAATTATAAGGTATCCTACCCAGAACATGCTTTGCTTGTTTTCCTTTTTTAAACTTGTTTTCTGTAACTTTTTTGTTTTTCCCTCTGACACTGTAGGTATAAATTACTAAGGTATTCTAAAGAGCGCCAGTACATTGATGGCTTGAACAATTTATTGTGCACTCCAAAAGTACTGGCAGACAGGCTGTATACAAACATATCTGTAAACCTCATGCCAGAGTTGGCTCCCATTGAAGACTATTGACAGAAGGAGCCTGTGGACCGCGGCGCCAGACCAGAACCCTGGGGCGCACTGGTAGTGGAGGTCAGTGGTGGTGTGCCTCAGTGCGCTGACTGTGGGAAGAGCCAGCTGTCCACCATGTTTACAGCTCGCGATTCGATTCAGCCCCCTCTTCTCCCTCTGCTGAGGGATGCGCCCCATGATGAGCACTGCAGAAACAGAAGCTATTCTTTAAGATTAGAAGCTAAGAGGGATCCCTATGAAGAGAAAATTTTTATATGAAAATCTATAATTTAATTCAAGAGAATGCTTTTATTTCTGTTTAAACCTATTTTGTACATGTGATATAAATTAATGTGTTCAAATTGTTTAAAAATAAGATGTGTCACAGTTTTGCATGTAATCGATTATGCCTCTATTGGACTTTTCTAGACTTTTTTTTATTTGCATGGGAATAAACAACCCTGTAAATTTATGTCAATAAACAAAGGTTGACCCTTGTGTGAAATGAAGGGAATGTCAATAATTGACAGCAGACTAACATTGTAAACTGTTATACTAGTTTTCAGCTTTAGACCTTCAGCTTCATGTGGAAGAAACCACAGTATTCTGAGGGCTTTAAAGGGAAAAAAGAAAGGACTTACATGGCTTTTCTTCCTGCCAGGATTACCTTTTCTCCTCGCCTGCAGTCTCATCAGATTTTGCTAAGTAACAACCATATCGTTTATGCATATTGCATGAGTATTACCGAAACCTTAAGAGTTGTGATGTGACATGATCTACAGGATCTCTATGGTAAATGTCTTCTATGTATCTCTGGTGTGAGTGTCAGGGATTTTGTGCCTCTAAAAATGTTCCCAAGGTTGTTTATACACTGTGCGTGTGCTTTTTTTTTTAATTATAGCATTTTTATTATTTTCAGTTCAGAAGAGCCAAAAATAACTTTCATTAAAAAGTTAGTTTTTTCTTTTTTTAAGGAATGAGCTGTGAAAACCCAGTAGTACTTATACAAATGAATTATACTATTAGATAAGAAATTAAATGTTCTATTTTTATGAATATAAATGCTTAGTAAAGACAAATTTTAAGTTTTAATTCTGACTTATAGAATTTCACTTTTGGAAGGAACCCTTTTAATACGAGCAGTTAAATTCAAATTATATTTTTTCCACTTTCAAGAAATCTTTGATGTTATTAAAATTTCCTCACTAAAAGTATAATTTAATAAACTATCTTAAAATACATTCAGTTATTTAAATACACTATTATAATATATACTTCTGAAAATAGGTACTATTTCCTGATAAACAAATATTTTTATCTTAAAATTGGATGAAATTTTCTGAGGCAAAACCTAACAACAGTTGTAGTTTGAAAGGTATTAATTAGAAAGATCCTTTAAAATATTTTACAGTATTTTCACAAATTAAAAACTAAAAAAGGTGAATCTTCAACAATGACAATAGATTTCTATAGATGAGAAATGTTTGGGTAAAACTTGCCTATGGCTTATTCAATTAAAACAAATGTGTTTACCTCAGGTTGTAAGTTTAATTTTCAAGTGTCGTT